>JAVHNO010000089.1:600000-904126 GCA_031439595.1 Pterocarpus santalinus | reverse complement strand
AGAAACATCTCCAGGGTGTGGTACTATGACTTAAGCATAGTACTATGCTTGGGAGGATGTTACATGGAAGACATGTATCAAGAATGGGCCAAAAAGATGCCAACACATGCTAATGGACAACCCAAGATCTTGTTATTTGCTGCTAATTGGGCTTAGAAGTTTATACTGGCCATGTTGGGCCATTATCCTATTTTGGTCTTGTTTAGTTTAGTTAGTTTAAGTATTTAGGACATCTAAACTTTTAGTTATTTTATTTAGCCCATATTTTATGTTTTATGTTTTATCCAGCCCAATTCATATTATTTAGCATTAGAACACTTCTTATTGGGCTTGGACTTAGTTTAAGTGTTTAACCTAGTGTAAGAGGTTATAAATATCTCAAGGAACACATTGTTTATCAATTTTTTGATTAATTGAAATTCTGTTTTGTTTTCTTTCAAGAAAACACTGCTTTTGTGTGCAAGTGAGGTGAGTGATTTGCTTTGCTTGTTGCATCAAGAAATTGAGAGAATTCATTCTAAGGTAAATTCCTTGCGATATTCAATCAATTTCTATTCTATCTTTTCCTTGTTATCTACGTTTCCAAGGATAGGTTTCTTGGGGGTTTAGTAGGGAAGGTCTTTATTCTACGTCTTGTTTTTCTATCAAAGTGTGTGCCTGGGGTTTCTGGATCTTTATATCCACGGGGTTCCATCATCATTTGACACTTATTTTCCTTTTTTTCCTTTTTAACATGGCCAAAGTCTAATATGGCATTCTAGCTAATAGTTTGCATTTAAATTTTTTAGTTTCCTTGAGATAGTACACTAGTGATTCTTAGGTTCATAGTATGCTTAGAGACCCTAATGATATTTCCATTCCTAAAGGACTTCGTGATCCCTTTAGTCCCTTGGGTCATGACAACTTATAACCATACTCATGAACCCAACAACACCATGTGCTCACCGATTGTAACATCCACCGTTTTTCGCCTAATTATTCGGTTTTATCGAATAATTGAGAATAATCAAAATTCGATTAAATAATTATTTAGAATCAATTGATTAGCAATTACTTGAGTTTAGATATGAGAGAATTAAGTTAGGAGTATAGGAGATTTCATAAAATTTTATTGAAAACCGATTTTCCGATTTAAAGAAAATCGGCAAAGTTACGGTATTTTAAACTGTCGGAACCGAACCAATAGAATTCCAATTCTTCTACCCTCCCTTGAGTGGCTGATAACTCAGCCACCTAGCACCAATTGTGGTGCCACTTTGGCCACAAAAACAAGGAAAGTTGGCTGAAACTCAGCCATGGAATATCAACCAATCAAAAGCCAAAGCAAGCCAACCACAACCACTCAATGTAATTAGATTTTTCCACCCTTTTATCACCCATTCAGACCACTTTTCTTGCGCCACTTTCTCCTCTCCTTTCAGGCCTCTTCTTCTCTTCTTCACTCACATAACTCCAGCCAACATCAAGCCTAATGAAGCTTTGCTCATCCAAGCCTTCAAAAATCTAGCAAAATCACTTAGAACAAAGGTAGAGGTTTTATTCTTGCATCAATTCTGTGGTCTTGGCTGGTTGAGCTTGGATTATTTTCACAATCTTTGATGTATTAAATGAATGATTATGATGATATGTGATTGGTTTTGGGCTGTTTGTTTGATTAAAACCGAATTGGAAGCAAGAAAGAGTGAAAATAGTAAGAGCTGATGGGTTGGAGAACCAAAAACCCTCGACAGTCCGTACAGCAGAGTGTATGGATCCGTCTACAGCTGATTAAATTGGATGAAACCATTTTTATACGAAACTAGACATCTAGGGCTTTTCATACATATATCATATCAGGCTATTGGATTAGAATTGAGGGAGATATGAATTTTTGAATTTCAACCTAGGGTTTTGACTCTACTTCTAGGCAGATTGGGTTGTTTAGGGTAGAACTCACCCTATAATACTTGAAAATGAGTGAATCTAACTTCTTTAGAAAGCTTACACATAGAATAATGTCTCATAAAAATTTCAGAATTAGATAAGGTCCCAGTTGTTCCCAGTGATCCGAGAAAGTTGCCCTATGTCCAAACTAGGCCAGAACAAGGTAGTTTAGGAAGGTCAGAATTCAGGGCTTGTAACTCGAGCCCTACTAAGTCAAATGGAATGAAACATTTTTTAAATGAAACTTTAACCTATTAGCTTTAATATGAGTCCAATTCTGTGTAATTTGAGTCAGTTTTTGATTTTTAGTGGATTTTTACTTTTAGTTGCCTGATTCTAGCTAGCCATTAGACAGGCCGGGATAAAACCTGAATATCTTGAGTTATAGATATCAAAATTAGATGGGACTAAAGAGGTTAGAAACTAGACACATAACATTTCAACATATTCAAAATTGAGGTCTAAACAAGTTAAATAGAAATTATGGCTTGATTTAGAAGAACCGAGTTGGCTAACTATGCTGAGGCAGAAACTTTGCCTTAATGAGATTATTGTTATTATGAGTTTCATGTTGAAATATGTATGTAATGTTGTGACCTTTGTGATAAATTGATGCTCTGGTGTGCTGGCACTATTCATGGGGAAGGGACATGTTCAGTTATGCTTTTGAAATTTCAGTACAATCCATACATAAGTTATGAATTACATGTTAATGCATGTGCATTTTCAAGAAAGCTATGAAAGTTATAATAAGGAATATGTTACTATGAAAGTTCCATGCTACTTGGGCCAGCCCCAGATAAGAAGTTAAGGGGAATAGATCAGTGGGAAGGTCGGGGAAAGTAAATCCGGCATTCCTGTATAGGAAGAAGCTTGATCCTAAAAAGCAGACTATTACCCAGGAGTCTAAATGGCCAAGAACTCCCAGGGGACCAAGAGATGGAAAATGATGAAAAGTAATGAAAAAGCTTATGAAGAAAAGTTCATGATTAAGTCTGCATGATTACCTAACTGCATGGTTACATGAAATAATTATGTCAAGATGGATGCAGTGTCTATTAAGTTTATTTACTGCCATTTATTTATTTATTCTGTTTACTATTCTGAGAAGCATTATGAGTAATTTATTCTATTTCTTATTTCAACTAAAGTAAAACGGAACTTTGTCTTGGACCAGACTTTTCCTTAAACTCATTAAAATGGATATGCCTATATTGAACACATGTTTTTATAATTAAATAAAAACCGAGGCAACTGAGAATGAATGTGACGTCAGATGAACGCTATACACGAACTCTACTGAAAATTTTCTAAAATTCTCACCCCGTGTTGTATTTCCGCATCATTCTCAGGAGCCGGCAAAGGGCCCAACAGCCACTCCTTTCATTGAGATCCCAAACCTGTAGCTTCACCATAACTCCGAGCTGGACTCGTTGAACACAGCCTACTCCTGCCATTTCTGTATCTGCTTTTTAGCAATAGGAATTTTGCAGTTTCTTTATTTCATCTACTTGTAATATATATATGTGTATATATATATATAGACTGAAGCATTGGCTTCCAACCTACATATGTACGTACACAGTTGATAATATATCACTTATTCATATCTTTTCTATTATGTTATATTAAACTTTATTACGTTTTATAATGCTACTCATGTTCATTATATAACAGCGCACCATTTCAACTGTTTTGTGATACTAATCACGAAAATTAAGCAGAGTGTTAACATAGTAACACAGACTACCTAATTTCATGCTATGACCTAAGCATAACATCAAATTAGTAGAGTGTTACACCGATCATCAAGAAATGATTTTGAATATAAGCAAGTTACGAGATTCAAACCTTATTAAATAAAATAACAAGCTTTCACCTTTATGATTATGAAGTTTCATTCTTCATGAAAGTATGAACCTTTAAATTATATTCATGTCTTCAAGATCCAACCTTTATAACATAATGATACAAGATTCTATCTTTATGGCTAAGAAGTCTTATTCTTTAAGAGAGTTGAAAATTTTAATCATTATTATACCTTCAAGATTCCAACTTTATGACTTAAAGTTACCATAAAATTTAAAAGGTTCATTCTTGAGGGATTTTAAAACTTTACTCAATATTTTTACCTCAAGATTCAATCTTTACAAGATAAAGTTTCAAGTTTACATTTTTATGATCAAAAAGTTACATCTTGAAGAAAGTTTAAAACATTATGCAATGTCTTGTCTTCAAGATTCAATCTTTGAGACATAAAGTGACAAGTGCTTGCTTTTACAACTAAAAAGCTTCATTTCTTAAGAAAGATTAGACTTTTACTACTAGTCTTATCTTCAAGAAAAACAAAATGAATCTTTAAGGAAGTATATATGATTAGTGCCACTTTATGAGCTTCAAGAAGCAAACTTTTTAAAGTTTTATGCTTTAAAATGTTCTTGGTCACATCAAATTCATATTGAAGATATAAAAAGAGAATCTTTTTAATCATAAATTCTCCATAAGGAAAGAAACAATCTTTCAACAAAATACCACCAAGAAAGCATCTTTCTTTTCAATAATCCACAAAAGACACCAAGAACACATACATCATGAGAGAAAAATGAAAGCTTTTGAAGCATTGAAGAAGAAAAACACATAAGATCTCATGGACAAGCTCAAGGAACAAACTTTGCTAAAAATAGAAACTTTTGCTCAAGAGGAGGATGGAGTTCTTTCATATTCTCATTTGATGTTCTTGGCCATGATGAGAGCCAAGTCTCAAGCTTTCTTGAGAAACAAAGAGAAGAAATGAAAGATCACTACCTAGTGGTGTGTATGGTGTCTTCTTCAGGAGAAGAAGAAAGTGAAGTGGTGGTGGCAGTTTTCAATGGAGAAAGTGAGCTCTTGTGTTCTTGAGAAAATGGAGTTTGAAGTGTCTAGATCATGTCTTCAAAGATCAAAAAGTGTGATCTTTGAAGGGTTTGTAAGAAGGTGTGGTTATGGTGTCTTGAAGAATGATGAAGAAGATAATGAAGAGGAAAAAGAAAGAGGAGAGAGAAGTTAGAGTATTTGAGAGGCTTAAAGAGAGAATGAGAGTTGAAAATGAAAATAAGTGCATGTGTGTGGGTGTGTTTGGCTGTAGGTTTCAAGGGGTTTGGGGGAGATATTTTATGTCATTTTGTGTTAATTAAGGTTTAGGGGGGACAAATTGGATGATGAATGAAATAAGGCATGTTCAACTCTTACAAAAAGCAACTTTGTCTCATGATTTATGCTTTAATGATATCATCAATACTTTGTTGTCTAGTTGACTAAATTTGAACTTTAATAATGTGATTAAGTGCTCATACAACTTAATTAACATGATTAAGCAAGGATTAGTGATTAACTCATATGTTCATGATTAACAAAAAAATTAAACTTTCAATTAAGCTTAATTACCCTAAATTAAACTCGATTAAGATAATTATTTGTAATTCGTGTTTAATTAAGCTATTAAGAATTTGACTTGCTTAATTAGAGATTCTTTAATCTAACTAAGCATTCTCTTAACTTTCCTCTTCGTGATTACTTCATGATTCCTTTGATTAAGTCTTAGTCTTTTAATTTCTTATTAAGTGCCTAATTACTGAAGGTTACTGAGGTAATTTAGCATTAAGGAAAATTGAGGATGTTATAAGCTCATTCTATAATCATCATCACACGATACTAATCTAAATCAAACCAAGCTAATGAGGGGATCTACGTGTCTCTAAATTGGAGAGATCTAATTTGGCCATGTGTCTTCAAAGTAGAGGGATCTCAAGGTCCCTGTGGATCACCTTCCCTTATCGAAGGATCATGTCCAGTTATCTCTTTTCTTTTCTTATCATAATACTTGATTTTAAGCATTATGCTTTAAATGCATTAGGTTCAAAGACAAGATGCATATAGACATATAATAGATATTTTTAAGTCCACAATTTTGACAAAAATCCGACAACATAACGGGCAGACTGGAGTTTCCCCAAAATTGCCAAGCGTGGAAATTCAACCAACAACCAACAATATTCAATTCACTTCATTATGTCAAGTACTAACAAACATTCAATCATGAGTCAATAATCAATGAATCATATTTCAAGCAATTCTTGCCATGCAACATACATAAGAGCACCATACAATCACATCACACCTTAAGGGGGAATCCATGGTTTCCTTTGTACTTTGTGAAGAATCTTATCAATCATTTGAGATTCCTTATGTCCACTCATGGGAGAATCACATGGCTTACTGTAAATGTGTGTGGTAAGCTTTTAGCTACTTTTACTTCAAGTAATGTTTATACCTTGTTTACTTAAGTAGTGTAATGTTAGAATTTTCCTAGGTTATGAATTTAATCATGAGTTCCCTAATGGTTTCGAATGATTCTTTGCTCATTTTTATCTTAAGTGAAATGCTAATTTATCCAATCATGTATCTTGAGTCTTAGTTATCTCTAGTTTAGGTATTAAACATTTTTCTTTCCTACTTTATCACCTGAAACAGTGGCCATGATTATAATTTTATTAAATCTTAAATCTCATTTTTACCATTTAACTTGCTAGGTTTCTTACTTACACATGTTAAGAGCTAAATCACTTGAGTTAAGGTTTTAACACTTTATTTCCCCATTTTACTTGTTAGGGTCATGACCCTTAAAGGTGGAAGTAGCACGAGAAAGGGGGTTGAATCATGCTTCTAAAATCCTTTTCATTCTTGAAAACTTAAACAAACTTTTTCAAGTCTTTGGACTTGGAATGTAGAAGCATTTTATGTTAGATACAAAAGTTATTGTATTTATAATAACTTTGTTAGGAAATACAAGATTAAACACATAGAATGACACATAATTTCTAAAAACTACAAAAGTGTAAGGGATAGAAGATTCACACAAGATTTTATACTGGTTCGACCAAAACACTTGCCTACATCCAGTCCCTAACTAACTAGTTGAGATTTATAGCCATAAGTATTCTTTAGTTCAAGCTTCTCCAAGCTTACAACTGAGTAGTTCTTCTTACGCTTTCCAAGGTAATCTAATAGAGTAGTATTTTATCCTAACATTTCCAAGCCCACAATGACCACTACGGGGTCAAGTTACAAAGATAGATTTGATGGTTTGTGTTTCAACAACACTCTTACTAAATCACTCAAGGCGTATGAACTATTAAGTTCAGTATGGAGTGACTTTTAGTAATCTCACTAGGAGTATATTGGCTATTGCAAAGCAAATAGGAAGATTTTCTTCACGAGAAGTTACAATAAGTAACTTTATGGATGTTTAGAAGGTTGAGAAAGATAAAAGCTTGATAAGATATTCAAATGCGTAGAGTTCCAACTGCTTCTTCATCGACTTTAAGGTTTATATAGACTTCAAAATCTAGCTATTAAGACTTCAAACTTTGAGCCTAGAGCCTTTTGATCCACTAGTTTAAGATTGGAGAGAGAGAGAGAAATAGGTTGCTTTCTTTCTCAACAAGTAAGTACATCACCAAAGAAGAAAACTAGCCATTTAGGTCTACCAGCTTTTTAGAGTTGTCAGCGCTTCTTTTGGATCTTGTCTTGTCAAGTTTGACCTTTAGGAACAATTCATGAATCGTGTAGAGCAAGCTTTGAGATTTAGGTACTTCATGAAGATCATCTATTTGAAGATCTCTTTTCTAGTCAAAGCCTTCTAGATAGATCATCCTTCTGATATGCTTGTGACCTTTCTGATGACATAGTTACATCTTTCTGATGCTTTTGATACACCTTTTTGTGAGAGAATTTCTTAGAATCATAGATTCTCTTGTGAAAAGTTTCTTTCTTTGGGATTATATATGCAAGATATATATAAACATTTTAGAGAATTTGTTTAACAAAGGAAAAGCATATGATTCAACTCTTATCAATGTGCATATATCGTGATCTAGTGCAAATGAGAACAAACACTTAAGCAAAACATTAGTCCACAGAAAAGATTTTATTAAGAATTGATTTGTTCTCCATCAAAACCTTTAGCTTGATAACATAAACCACTTAGTGGCTTCTGAATCTCCCTCTTTTTGATGATAGCAAACCAATACTTAAGAAAAGCTTTTCTTTTATAAAAGGAATTGAAAGTGCATAAGCATACAGTTTGTGTTAATTTTAATCTTTCTGATTTGAAATCATACTTTCTGAAGTTAATAAAAGACGATTGTGTTATCCAAAAACTTCGAAAAATATATAGGTAACTAGACCAAAAGTTAATCAAAAATTATTTGCTATTAAGAACATTTTGAACATTATAACACATCAGAGCAATATAAGCAAAATCGCACTTCACAATATCGTTTAAAAAAAAATTGTTCATGTTTAAAGTACTCGAAGATCAAAAGTTTTGTGAATTGTAATATATTAATCAGAGTATAATATATAATTATTAAAACTTTGAAATGAACAGAATATGCATAATCGGAGTAATAAAATGATCAACAAAGCCGTGATAAAACATTAGAGTAATAAGTTTGTTATATACAATAGAGTAGAATATGCATACTCAAAAATTAAAAATATTAGAGCATTCAATAATCAAAGCATAAATTATTAGAGCATTAATATAAGAACAGCTTAAAAGAAATATTAGAACAAAAGATTAATATTAGAGCAAAATAATAAGTTAATCTAAGATAAATATCAATGCAAAAAATAAAATATTCTAAGATAGATATCACAGCAGAAAAATAAATAATAATAATCAGAAACGATAATCAAACAAAGGAAATTGTTTTGCAAATGCTATGAAAGAAATTTATGCTATGAAACGTATTGTAGCTTCTACTCCTCCTCAACTAAAGCTTTTCTCTTCTTCTCCCCCTTTTGACATCAGCAAAAGATAAGTAAGGATCGTAGAAGACGATCACTAATTGCCCTTTGTATTTCTTTTCTGAAAAGGTCTTATCAATTACAGCATTAGATTTTCCATCTTGTCCATTCTTCTCTCAAGTGCATGTTGATTGGCCAATATAGTTTGTTGACTGGCCAGAATAAAATCTATAACAACTTACCAGACAAAATGCTATGCTTAAGTGATAATATATTATTTGATAAGTTATTACGTATGGTGAACTAAGAGTTAACTATTTACTTCAATCAATTTCTATTTGGCAACAAAATACACACTAAACAGTCCTTGTATCGAAAGTAACACAAATAAAAATATGAAAGAAACAGAACTTACTAAAACTGCATCATATATACATACGTATACATTTGTTTTCAAAGTTGTTAAAAGATATGTAAGAAGTACAGGGTAGTAAAAAAATGAGGCCACTAACACAAAATATGTCGGCCTGTCTATATGAACAACCCCCTTAATTGGTCCCCACGGGACATTTCATGTACAACTACTATCTCCTACCCATATGCTCATGACCCAAACTGCCAAAAGAGGGTCATCCTGTACACCTACTGCTACTACGACGGGTACTCCAACTAGATGGATTCCGAAGAAAGGAATCCAATTGCAATGCCAGCATCCACAGGGGTGCAATCCACACTCGGAGCAGAAGACAAGGAAGATGAACTCTCACCCTCAGATGGATCTTCCTCAGACATCGAGACCCGGGGTATCTGCTGCGGTGGTAAGGCTGGCGGAGCCACAGGAGCTACTGCTGCTACCGGCGCTGCTGCTGTAGCATGTGGAGGTGGGAAGGGATGAGCCATATGGAGAAGGATGGCTATGTAAACGACGTCGGGGTCAAAAAGTGGGTGCATGAGTAGTACAGCAAAATCTCTCTGGAAGAAGAAATATAGGCGAAACTGACATATACCGGATATGTATATGGAGTCTATGAATGGATCAAGATGGATATGGAGCTTAGGAAACTCAATAAATAGGACGCCGGTTGCTGCAATCTCTGCAATACCTTACTAGATAAGTACTATGCTTAAGTCATAATAAATTATCTGATAAGTGATTACGTGTAGTGAGCTAATTAAATTATATTTTCTGTCTCATTATTAATTTCCCACATAGAGATGACTATTTGCATAATAAATTTTTCTGCTTGATGGCGGAAATCCATACGAGTTAGTTGTTATATCATAAATAGCATACCAAAAAAAAAATGCAACATAGACAGAACTACTGCAAAATACATCATAAATATATACATAGACGTCTATTTTCAAAATTTGTCAAACGATACATAAGATGGCACAAGGTAATAAAAATGAGGCCGCTAGCACAAAATAAATCGGTCGACCCCTATGAACAGTACCCTAGTTGGTCCCCATGGGACATTTCATGTATAACTCCTAATTTCTACCCATCTATCTATGACCCAGACTGCCAAAAGAGGGTCATTCTATACAACACCTATTACTACTACAGCATGCACGCTATCTAAATGGAATCCGAAGAAAGAAACCCATTTGCCATGGTGGCATCTGCAGGAGGTTGGCCCACACTCGGAGCAGAGGACGAGGAAGAGGAACTCGCCACCTCAGACGGATCCTCCTCAGACATCGAGACTGAGGGCATCTGCTACGGTGGTGAGGCGGGAGGGGCTATAGGAGCTGGGACTGCTGCTACAGGTGCTACTGCTGGTGAAGGTGGAAATGGATGGGCCATGTAGAAGGGGATGGCAATATAAGGAATAGCAAGGTCAAAAAGTGGATGCATAAGTGGCACAGCAAAATCTCTCTGGAAGAAAAAGTAAAGGCGGAACTGACATCTATCGGATATATACACGGAGTCCAAGAATGGGTCGAGGTGGATATGGAGCTCGGGGAACTCAATGAACAGAACTCCAGTTACTACGTTCTCCATGGTCTAAGAATGACGCGGAAATATAAAGCAAGATAAGAAATAAAGATCTCTCAGTAGGAATTCCCAGTTTCTACATATCTGTCATCGCTGTCATTCCTAGTTGTTTCGGTCTTTCCGTAGTTCAAAATAGTACATCACAATAGTAATATTTAACTTGAATACATATTTGTAAAACATACACTAAAACAATCTCAATTTTAATTAACAGATATACTAAAGCAGTTAAATAGTAACTATAAGAGAACAATAGCTTATTAAGAATAATAAACAGGTATCTAGCATAATCAATTAAGAAGTATCATGCTGTACATGTTAACGTGCAATTGGAAAATGCATCTTATCCTTGAAGGCTTTCACTTCTTAAAACTTATTTCCATTCTTGGTCCCCTAGGAGTTATTGGCCATACACTCCTAGGTAATAGTCTGCTTTTCAGGACCGAGCTCGTTCCTATGCAGGATTGTCAAGTTTACTTTCCCCGACCTTCCCACTGATGTATCCCCCTTAAATTTGTTTAGGGGCTGGCCTAAGTGGTATGGAATCCTTTGCAATACTCATAAAATGCATGCATAGCTGACTCTATTCTTTCAAACATCATGTGTTCATGCCATTGTAATTTACACACATATGAATTTCTTACCGAAATTTCGGCAGCATAACGAATCGAGTCCACTTCCCCATGAATAGTGCTAGGCAACCAGTACAATTGTACAAACTTGCAATTCAATATGGACCAGCAAATATATATATATATATATATATATATATATATATATATATATATAGCATCATTCATCAATTTTAATTCAAGCATCAATAGGGTTTTCGGTTTATTCTCCCCTATTCTGCCTGAGTTTTGTATACTCCACCCTTAGTTCAATTCAACTCATTTAAATCTAATTTTTGAATATGTCATAGCCTCATGTGTCTAGTTTCTAACCTTTTAGTCCCACCTCATTTTGATTTGTATAACTCAAGATATAAATATTTTACCTTAGATTGCCTTGTCCTCAGCCAGAATTGGGTTTTTATAACTAAAAAATTACTAAAATAGAAATCTAGGTAAAATCATATGAAATTTATATCAAATTAAAGCTAGCAAAACAAGCTTTTAAATGAATTAAGTTTCATGTCATTTTCATAAGCATATTTTGAGTTACGAGTCTCGAAACTTGACCCTACTGGACTACCCTATCCTAGCCCGGTTTACACTTAAGTCAACTTCATTGGTGGCTGGGAACAAATAGCAATGAATTTGGTTCTAAAATTTTTATGGGCTGTTTCCTTATATGTTAGCTTTCAAAAAACCATGCGTTCACTGAATTTGGAGTTGTGTAGGGCGAGTTATACCCTTCTCAACTCATACTGCCCAGATAAGAATCCAGATTTCTAGGTTAAATTTCAAAAATTCATAACTAATTTTATACTAATCCAATGGCCTTATATTTTCTATGTATGGAAAGCCTTGGATGTCTAGTTTCATATAAAAATAAATTCATCAAATTTAATAGGCTGTAGGCATATCCATACACTCTACCGTACGGACCGCCGAGAAAAACCCTAATAGCTTCCTGGTTTGTCTCCCTTCTTCAAGCTATTTGCTATCAATTTCGATTTTTAATCACAATATACATGCAAAATTAGTCATAAACCATCATCATCACTCTACATAACATCAATATCTCAGGTTATACATGAGCACCATACAACCCCAAATCAGAGAAAGTAAGAAGAGAAAATAGAATTTTGTACCTTGTCTAGTTGAATTTGTGTTGATTTAGTGTCTTTGATGGAAGCAACTTGTGATGAGACTTGAAGAATAGATGAGAATGGAGTGAAAATGAGAGTAAAGAAAAGAAAATGAGATGAGCTTCAGCTACTAATGGGGTAGCTGAAAATGACAAAGAGAGAAGGAAAGAAAATGTGAAGATTTTTTGTAAGCAAGATGCGTGATGATTGGTAGATTTCACTTCATCATCCAATTTTGCTTAGCTTCCCTCCCTCAATGGCTGATCAAGGCGCCACATGAGGGGGTGGTTTGGCTAAATCCTAGCCATTGATCCTAGGGCACTCATAGAAAAATTTCTATTGATCTGGTTTTGAATAAAATACCAAAATCTTACTGATTTCTCTTAAATCGGTAAATTGGTTTGAAAATTCCCGTGAGGTTTCCTATATTCCTAATCTAATTCCATTAAGCCTAATCTTTTTAAATCACACTTAATTGGCTTTAAATAAATGTCTAATCAAATTCTGATTAATCCCACTTATTTGATAAAAACCGAACAACTCAGTTGTTAACGATAAAATTTTTTGGATGTTACATTTCTACCCTCCTAAAAAAAATTTTGTCCTCAAAATTTAGTACCTAAGAATAATTCGCAATGTTCCCTCCTCATGTCAGACTATAACTCCCACGTACAGTCCGCTGAGTCTTCATGTCCCCACGCTACCTTTACTAGCCGTACGGCTTTGTTCTGAAGGTGTTTGATGCTCCTATCCACTATCCGTGCTAGGGATACATGAAAAGTTAAGTCATCCCTTAACTGGATTGGTTCAGGTTCCAAAAAGTGAGTAGGGTCAGGTCGGTATTTTTTGAGTTAAGAAACATGGAAAACATCATGAAAATTTGACAGATGTGGAGGTAAGCCGACTCGATACGCAACTAGCCCGATTCACTTTAAAATTTGAAAAGGACCTATAAAACAAGGGCTTAGCTTTTCAACTTTAATGGCTCTACCTACTCCAGTTGTGGGTATGATCTTTAAAAACACGTGGTCTTCTTCTTGAAACTCCAAGGTTTTTCCTGACATCTGCGTAGCTCTTTTGATGGCTCTGAGCTACAAGTATTTTTCTACGAATTCTTTTGATCTGCTCTGTAGTTTCTCTGACTAGTTCCGGACCTAGCAGACTCTGTTCTCCTGATTCATACCAACGTAGGGGAGATTGACACTTTTGTCCATATAAAGCCTCATATGGAGCCATGCCGATGCTAGCATAATAACTGTTATTGTATGCAAACTCGGCTAACGGTAAGTATCGATCCCAACTGCCCCGTTGTTCCAGAATGTATGCTCGTAACATATCTTCCGAAGTCTGAATCGTTTGTTCTGTTTGACCATCCGATTGCGTATGATATGCAGTACTTAGACATAGCCTAGTACCGAACACCTTCTGGAGCGCTCCCCAAAACAGTCTTGGATCTTGATCCGAAATGATTATTGAAGGAATCCGTATCACTTCTTGAATATACAGTTGAGCCAACTTCTCTAGAGAAGAATTCGCTCGAATCGGTAAAAAGTGAGCAGATGTGGTTAGTCTATCCACTATGACCCATACAACATCATATCCTAAGGGGGTTCTTGGTAAGCCCATCATGAAATTCATAGAAATGCTCTCCCATTTCCATTTCGGAATCTCTAAGGGTTGTAATGTCCCTGCTAGCTTCTAATGCTCTATTTTTACCTTCTGGCAAGTTAGACATGTATTCACAAAATTGGCCACATTTGTTTTAATGCTTGGCCACCAAACCATCTTCTTGAGATATTGATATATTTTGTTAATGCTAGGATGTATAGTAAACTCACTCTTATAGGCTTCCTCCAAGACCTTCTTCCTGCGGTTGTTCTCCTCAGGTACACATATCCTCCCTTGATATAGCTATATTCCTTCTACATCTTGAGAAAATCCTGTTAGCTTGCCAATTTGCACTAGTAAATCTTGTATGCTGTAAGTCATCATTTCCTTGTTGTGCTTGCTAGATTTGGTCTTTGAAAGTAGTAGTTCTCTTAAGTTGGTGTAATTGAATAGCATTGGGGGTTACAGAGATTTCCAAGTTGAGGGTTTGGAAACTTTCTATAAGTTTCGCTTCTTTGATCATCATCCACACCACTGTTAAGGATTTTCTACTTAGGGCATCTGCTACCACGTTTGCCTTACCAGGATGGTATTTTAAGTCAAACTCATAATCTTTAAGAAACTCCATCCACCTTCGCTGCCTCATGTCCAATTCCTTCTGATTAAAAAGGTATTTCAAGCTTTTGTGATCAGAAAATACTTCAAACTTCAGTCCGTAGAGATAGTGTCTCCATATCTTCAAAGTAAACACTATCGCTGCTAACTCGAGGTCATGTGTTGGATAGTTTCTTTCATGAGTTTTCAATTGCCTAGAAGCATACGCTACGACATTCCTGTTCTACATTAACAGGCACTCTAATCCTTTCTTAGAAGCATCACAGTACACTTCGAACGGTCCATGAGGATCCGGTAAAATAAGTATTGGGGCTGTTGTCAACTTTCCTTTAATCCTTGGAAACTCTGCTCGTACTCGGGTGTCCATTGAGCAGGCGTTCTTCCTGGCTAACTTTGTTAGGGGTAGGGCTATTTGAGATAAGTTCTTAACAAATCTCCTGTAGTATCCTGCTAACCCTAAGAAGCTCATGACTTCCGTAACTGTCGTTGGTCGTTCCTAATTTAATACTGCTTCTACTTTACTGGGATCCACTAAAATTCCCCCATGGGATACCACATGGCCAAGAAATTTTACTTCTTTCATCCAAAATTCATATTTGGATAGCTTGGCATAAAGTCTCTTTTATCTTAGAATTTGCAGAACCAATCGCAAATGTTTTGCGTGCTCCTGTTCCATCTTTGAGTAGACAAGTACATCATCAATGAACACCACCACAAATTTATCAAGATATGGTCTGAATATTCGATTCATATAATCCATGAATATTGCCAGTGCATTCATCAATCTGAAGGACATCATAGTATATTCATAATGTCCATAACGAGTCCGAAACGTTATCTTCGGAATATCTTCTTCTCGAACCCAAATCTAGTGATATCCAGACCATAGATCAATCTTAGGAAATACAATAGCTCCTTGTAGTTGATCCATAAGATCATCAATCCTCGGCAATGGATACTTGTTCTTGATCGTCGCCTTATTCAACTACCTGTAATCTACACATAGTCACATGCCTCCATCTTTCTTCTTAACTAACAGGACTAGGGCTCCCCATGGTGATGCATTTGGCCTAATAAATTTCTTTTCCAGGAGTTCTTCAATCTGCCCCTCAACTTCGGTCAGTTCCAAGGGTAACATGTGGTATGGCGCTAAAGATATTGGTCCCACTCCTGGCACTAATTCAATGGTGAACTCAATCTTTCTCTCGGGAGGAACTCAGGAATATCTTCGGGAAATATATCAGGATATTCCCTAACAATTGGAATATCATTTAACTTCTGATCAACCTTCGCTACACTGGTTGATAAGAAAATATAGCCTTGACTTCCATTCCTACAGTGGTGCACTATTAAAGAACTTAAATAAAGACTTACAAGGATTACTAATTCAGAAGATAAAATAGGGAGAAGTATAACGGATTGCTCAAAACAATTTAACAGGGCTTGGTTGGCAGAGAGCCAGTCCATACCCAAAATAATGTCAAGTTTGGACAAAGGAAGACAAATTAAATTAGCCTAAAAAGTTTGACCTCCTATCTGACAGGGGACATTCATACAAATATAATTGGTCCTAATGGGCTCACTTGTAGGAGTAGAAACTAACAAGTCATAGGGTAATTCAGAAATAGATAGCTACAAGGCTATCATGCATTCATAAGAGATGAAGGAGTGAGATGCACTTGAACCGTATAAAATGGTTAAGATCTTACCATTCACTTCACATGTATCTTGAATCAAATCTTCCAATAAGTTGACCTCCTATGCATCCATAGTGAAAACTCTCCCCTAGCGTTGTGGCTTGGGAGTCGGTTGAGGGTGTCTGGCAGGGTATTCATAGATTTTGTGACCTGGTCTGCCACATCCAAACCAGACATTTTGACCTGCCAAGCAGGGGTGGTCACCATGATTTTTGCCGCATTGGTTGCAAATCTGGTTCCCAAAAGGCTTCTGGGGTTGCTTGCCTCTGTTGTTCACCAGCTGAAACTTCCTCTGCTGCTATAAGTTAGGCTTGAACCTCGAGCCTTGCGGAGCTAACCCCTTCTTAAAGTTATTACCAGTTGACCTAGCAGTAACTAACTTCTTGTTATAGTCCTCCACTAGGCAGCACTTGTTCACCAATGTAAGAAAGTCTCTAATCTCCATTGATCTTATGGTGGCAAGGATGTCCTCTCTCAGTCCACCTTCAAATTTCATACATTTCCATGCTTCATTGGGGTTTCATTGATAAATGGTGAAAAATTTGCACAACTTCTGAAATTTAGCAATGTACTCCGACATGCTACTATTCCCTTGACGAAGCTGCATGAACTCCAACTCCTTGGCATTGCGAGTAGACATAGGAAAATACTTCTGGTAGAACGCATCTCTGAATACATCCCAAGTAATATCTGTCTGGGATCCTTCTACTAATCGTCGTGCAACATTCCACTAGAATTCTGAATCAACTTCTAACATATAGGTGGCAAAAGTCACCTTCTGATGGTCTGTGCAATCTAACACGGAGAAAATCTTTTCCATAGCTTTAACCCATTCATTTGCCTTATCTAGGTTAAAGGCTCCCCTGAAGCTGGGTGGGTTGGCCTCCCAAAACTCAGCAAATTTGAGATATTCTAAATCCATTCAAGGGCCATTATGATTCCCTCCACGATCTGCCTCTGACTACCTTCCTAGTTAGCCCATCATTTAAGTCGCCGTAGCTACTTGTTCGTGCATAGCATGCGCCATCTCTCGCATTGTGTCCAAGAACTCTGTAGATTTCTCCTGGGCTGGGGAAGTTTGCAGCCTACCTCGCCATCCAGAAGCCATCAAGTTCTGAACACACAAAACAAAAGTAATTGAGTTGATCAGGCTCAATACTAAGTTCAGTATGCTAGTAAATAATAGCGTATGGTTAGGCAAACTCCCTCACGTGCGTCCTATCCATATGGACAAGGCGCAGGGCATAATAATATCTAGGGAATACAGAGCATATGCAAAGCATAGTCAATCCAATCCTCAGGCCTATATTAGGACAAACTGCTCTGATACCAAAATGTAACACCTTACTAGATAAGTACTATGCTTAAGTCATAATAAATTATCTGATAAGTGATTACGTGTAGTGAGCTGATTAAATTCTATTTTCTGTCTCATTATTAATTTCCCACGTAGAGATGACTATTTGTGTAATAAATTTTTCTGCTTGACGGCGGAAATCAATACTAGTTAATTGTTATATCATAAATAGCATACCAAAAAAAATGCAATATAGATAGAACTAGTGCAAAATACATCATAAATATATACATAGACGTCTGTTTTCAAAATTTGTCAAACGATACATAAGACAGCACAGGGTAATAAAAATGAGGCCGCTAACACAAAATAAATCGGCCGGCCCCTATGAATAGTACCCTAGTTGGTCCTCATGGGACGTTTCATGTACAATTCTTAATTTCTACCCATCTATCCATGACCCAGACTACCAAAAGAGGGCCATTTTTTACAACATCTACTACTAAGATAGCATGCACAGTATCTAAACGGAATCCAAAGAAAAAAACCCGTTCGCCTTGGTGGCGTTTGCAAGAAGGTGGCTCACGCTTGGAGCAGAAGATGAGGAAGAGGAACTTGCCACCTCAGACGGATCCTCCTCAGACATCGAGATTGAAGGCATCTGCTGCGGTGGTGAGGCAGGAGGGGCCAAAGGAGCTGGGACTGCTACTACTATGGGTGCTGCTGCTGGTGGAGGTGGAAATGGATAGGCCATGTAGAGGGGGATGGCAATATAAGGAACAGTGGGGTCAAAACTTGGATGCATGAGCGGCACAGCAAAATCTCTCTGGAAGAAAAAGTAAAGGCGAAACTGACATCTATCAGATATATACACGGAGTCCAAGAACGGGTCGAGGTGGATATGGAGCTCCGGGAACTCAATGAACAAAACTCTGATTGCTGCGTTCTCCATGGGCTGAGAATGACACATAAATATACAGCAGGGTGAGAAATAAAGATCTCTCAGTAGGAATTCCTAGTTTCTATATATCTGTCATCGCTATCATTCCCAGTTGTTTCGGTCTTTCCATAGTTCAAAATAGTACGTCACAATAGTAATATTTAACTTCAATACTTATTTGTAAAACATACACCAAAACAAACTCAATTTTAATTAACAGATATACTAAAGCAGTTAAATAGTAATTATAAGAGAACAATAGCGTATTAAGAATAATAAATAGGAATCTAGAATAATAAATTAAAGAGTATCATGCTGCACATGTTAATGTGCAATTGGAAAATGCATCTTATCCTTGAAAGCTTTCACTTCTTAAAACTTATTTCCATTCTTGGTCCCCTGGGAGTTATTGGCCATACACTCCTGGGTAATAGTCCGCTTTTCAGGATCGAGCTCGTTCCTATGCAGGATTGTCAGGTTTACTTTCCCCGACCTTCTTACTAATCTATCCCCCTTAAATTTGTTCAAGGGCTAGCCCAAGTGGTATGGAATCCTTTGCAATACTCATGAAATGCATGCATAGCTAACTCTATTCTTTCAAACATCATGTGTTCATGCTATTGTAATTTACACATATATGAATTTCTTACCGAAATTTCAGCAACGTAATGGATCAAGTCCGCTTCCCCATGAATAGTGCCAGGCAACCAATACAATTGTACAAACTGGCAATTCAATATGGACCAACATATATATATATATATATATGTTCATAGCATCATCCATCAATTTCAATTCAAGCATCAATAGGGTTTTCGGTTTATTCTCCCCTATTCTGCCCGAGTTTGATATACTCCAACCTTAGTTCAATTCAACTCATTTAAATCTAATTTTTGGATATGTCATAGCTTGATGTGTCTAGTTCTAATCCTTTTGGTCCCACTTTATTTTGATTTGTAACTCAAGATATAAATATTTTACCTCAGACTACCCTGTCCTCAGCCAAAACTGGGTTCTTATAAATAAAAATTCACTAAAAATAGAAATCTCAGTGAAATCATACAAAATTTAGATCAAATTAAATCTAACAAAACAAGCTTTCAAATGAATTAAGTTTCATGTCATTTTCGAAAGTATATTTTGAGTTATGAGTTCTGAAATTTGACCCCACTAGACTACCCTGTCCTAGCCCAATTTACACTTAAGTCAACTTCATTGGTATGCTGGGAACAAATGGCAATGAATCTGGTTCTGAAATTTTTATGGGGTGTTCTATTACATGTTAGCTTTCAAAAAACTTTGGGTTCACTCAATTTGGAGTTGTGTAGGGCGAGTTATACTCTTCTTAACTCATACTGCCTGAATAAGAAAAGAGATTTCTAGGTTAAATTTCAAAAATTCATAACTAATTCTATACTAATCCAATGGCCGTATATTTTATATGTATGGAAAGCCCTGGATGTCTAGTTTCATATAAAAGTAAATTCATCAAATTTAATTAGCTATAGATAAATTCGTACACTCCTCCGTATGGACGGCCGAGAAAAGCCCTAATAGTTTCTTGGTTTGTCTCCCTTCTTCAAGCTATTTGCTATCAATTCCGATTTTTAATCACAACATACATGCAAAATTAGTCATAAACCATCATCATCACTCTACATAACATCAATATCTTAGGTTATACATGACCACCATGTAGCCCCAAATCATAGAAAGTAAGATGAGAAGTAGGATTTCCTATCTTGTCTAGTTGAATTTGTGTTGATTTAGTGTCTTTGATGGAAACAACTTATGATGAGAGTTGAAGAATAGATGAGAATGGAGTGAAAATGAGAGTAAAGCGAAGAGAATGAGATGAGCTTTAGTAGCTAATGGGGTGGCCAAAAATGACAAAGAAAGAAGGAAAGAAAAGGCGAAGATGTTTTGGAAAAAAGATGCATGATGATTGGTGGATTTCACTTCATCATCCAATTTTGCTTAGCTTCCCTCCCTCAATGGCTAATCAAGGCGCCACATGAGGGAGTGATTGGGCTAAATCCTAGCCATTTATCCTAGGGCACTCATAGAAAAATTTCTATTGGTCCGGTTTTGACAATTTAAAATACTAAAATCTTACCGATTTCTCTTAAATCGGTAAACTGGTTTAAAAATTCCCATGAGGTTTCCTATGTTCCTAATTTAATTCCATTAAGCCTAATCTTTTTAAATCACACTTAATTGGCTTTAAGTAAATATTTAATCAAATTCTGATTAAACCCACTTGTTCGATAAAAACCAAACAACTCAGCTGTTAACGATAGCATTTTTCGGACATTACATTCTCCATGCTTTGAGAATGACGCAGAAATGTATAGTAGGGTGAGAAATAAAGATTTCAAGAGGAAATCCTAAGTACATATATTTGTCATTGCCGCCACTCAGGTGTTCTGATTTTTAATTAAAAGAAAATGTTACATCAACAGGATGTTTTACTCAATTAATTATAGAAATTGTAGGCCGAAACACAACTTGGTTTTACTTAAGGAGATAAAGGAAAATAAGACAGAAAAATAAGCAACAAGACATATATTTTGACATAATTAAGTGGTAGCTGTAAAGTAAACAAAAGTACATATATAGCATATAATAATGCAATTAACTCAAAATATGGTTACAGAAACTGTGGATATGCAGAAATGATAATGCACTTGACTTTAACTCATATTTTTCCATACTTGGTCCCCTGGAAGTATATTGGCCATAAGACTCCTGGGTAATAGTCCGCTTTTCAGGATCGAGCTCGTTCCTATACAGAGTTGCCAGGTTTATTTTTCCTGACTTCCCCACTGATCTATTCCCCTTAACTTTGTTTAGGGGCTGGCCCAAGTCACATGGAAATCCTTCCTTATTCTCATAAGGGTAGCATTACTTGTCTCATACTTCGACTAATGCATGCATAACTTGTAAATTCATATTAATTGAAATCTTTGCCGAAATTTCGACAGTATGACGGAATCATGTCCGCTTACTCATGAATAGTGCCAGGAAATCAGGAAACTTTAATCAAACAGCAAACTCAATATATAACATTATAGTCATAGCAAGAATATAACAATATCAATAGGTGTAAACTTTAAAACCTTAAGTCTTAATTTATCTTGCAAGCTTCTAGCTTCTATTCCCGAGTTCGAATTTGGCCGAGTTCCAAGATTACCTAAGTTCCGACTTCTTGGGTTATGTTCGATCTCTGAGATTATATAATTTTCCGATTTTCGGGTTATGTTCGATCTTCTATATAATTTCCAACTTTCGGTGTTATGTTCGATCTCCTAAATTATATAATTTCTGACTTCCGGGGTTATGTTCGATCTCCTAGATTATATAATTTCCGAGTTCAACCTTAGTATACCCTATCTAGCTCTATTTCTAGCCAAAATTACACTCTCATAAGAGAAAATTCACCAAAAATAGAAATCTAGGTGAAATCATACGAAAATTATATCAATGTAAAGCTAACAGAGCAAGCTTTCAAATGATGTAAGTTGCATGTCATTTAAGTGAGTATAACTCGAGACAGAAGCTTTGAAATTTAACCCTACTAGACTACCTTATTCCAACCTGATTTGCACTTTAGATGAATTCATTGATGTACTAGGGGTAGATGGCAACAAATCTGAATCTGAAATTTTTATGGGATGTTTCCTCATATGTTAGCTTTCAAACAACATTGGATTCACTCAATTTAGGGTTGTGTAGGGTAAGTTACACCCTTCTCAAGTCATACTGCCCAGATGAAGGTCCTTATTTCTAGGTCAAACTTCAAAAATTCATTACTACCTCTATACTAATGCAATGACCTTATATTATATATGTATGAAACGTCCTGAATGTCTAGTTTCTTATAAAAATATATTCATGAGATTTAAATTGTTGTAGGTGGAGTCGTACACTCCGCCATATGGACCGCCGAGGAAAATCCTAGCAACTTCTTGGGTTTCTCTTTTCCTCAAGTTCTTTCATACCAATCCCAATTCTAATCACAGCACACATGTAAATTTAATCATAAACCATCATCATCACTGAGATCACATAAATATCATAAAGATAACAAGATCCCCACACCGCCAAATTCAATAAAAACAAGAAGATAGGTTGGATTCCTACCTTTCTTATGTGTGATTCTTGTTAGATTTGTGGTTGGAGTTAAAGAAATCTTGTTGTGGCTTGAAAGTTTGTGGGAGAGGAAGATGATATGTGTTGAGATGAGATGAGATGGTGGACAAAAGAGTGGAGAGGGGTCAGTATAGATAAGGACCGAAATTACGAGGGCGGGAAAGGAAAAGAGAGAAAACTTCCAAAGCAAGTTGAATGTGGTTGGCGGATTTGTGTTGGCCAAGTCAACTTGGTTTTATGGCTGCTTCCTTGGCTGAAAATGGCGCCACCTATGGAGATGTTGTGGCTGAATCCTAGCCATTCATCCTAGGGCGCTCATAGCATAAGTTCTATTGATCCAGTTCCATTAGTTTAAAATATCGAAATCTTACCGATTTCTCTTAAATTGGTAAACCGATTTTGGAAAAATTTCTGTGAGGTTTCGTATATTCCTAATCTTATCCATCAAGTCTAATCACTCCTAAATCACACTTAATTGGCTTTAAGTAAATGCTTAATTGAATTTCGAATAAACTCACTTATTCGATAAAAACTTAACAACTCGGCTATTAACGATAAAATTTTCTCTCGAACGTTACAAAATCCATCTGAACGTCAACAGCATTAGGGAGAATATCTGCAGTGGATGGTTTTTCAAAAGACAGCTTCTCAGTGTGTGCAGCTAATGACTTAGCAAAGTCAGAAACAGCTTTAATTGTTGTTCTTTCAAACTATGAACTAGTAGTCAATAGTAGATAGGGTTGCAGGAATGTCTTGAAAAGTAGTGATTTTGCATTAGAGTAGAGATGAGAGCAGCCTCAAAAGCATAGACAACACCAATTTGAGCTTCTACCACCATAATTCCTTCTGGCATAACAACTTCTATTATAATTTCAGTCCTTTCAGCCAAAGTTCCTTTGGACGAGGTGGGACCAATTGCAAGTTCTGAGACTGAGTTGCAACATGTTTAGCTTGTTACTCAAAGGGCACAATTACGTTTCTTATCTTAGAAGGAGGGTTTGTTTCCTCTATCACCATGAAGTGTTGTTCTACCTCTTAAGAGATAAAAGAGCTTCTTGGTTCAGATGCTCCTACTCCACTGGCTTGATTTCTTTGTCCCTGGAGGCATGCCTCTTCTCTCAACTTGCTCCCCTCTTGTTCACTTCTTGCTTTTCTAAAATGAGAGGGTGTGGAATCTCTAGAAGGAGCAGTAAGGGTTTTCTTCGCTTTCTTCTTACCTTTTCCTTCTAAAACCTTTTTCTTTGCAGGTTCTTCTTGTCATTATCACAATACCTCTTTGAGCGGGTCTTGCAACTTGAGAAGCAAGAGGGATAGTAATTATTTTAGCAATGTCAACCAAGTTGATAGGTTCTACAGCAATTGTAGAGACCTCATCTTCAACTCTTAAGGAGGAAGAGGAATCCTCAGTAAATATCATCACTCTTCTCTTGCTCTTTCCTCTTTTTTCACGAATTGATGAAAGGCTCCTTTTTCTTTCTTTTTTGTTTGTTTTTCCTTGCCTTCTTCTAAAGGCTTGCATTTTCCTTTTTCAATGCTTGGCACCATAGTAGCAGCAGTAGCAATAGAATCTTTCTTCTTCTTGACCTCATTCTCATTCACATTATCTTGACCTTCAAGTTTTAATCCCAGTATAGAAAAGATTTTCATAGTCATCATGGGTCTCTTGTTATCAGGTCTATGCCCATCTAGAGGCAACTGAGCCCTAATGAATGCCTTAGTGAGAAACATGCCATAAGGTAGAACGGCATACTTTCTCCTCTCAGCATTGATAGCAACAAGAATGAAATCCAAAATCAACCTCACTAGGTTGATCCTTCTTCTGGTCATGAGGCAGAACACCACCATTTGGTCTACCTCAATCATGACATCCATGTTATGACTCCTAGGTAACACATATGTTGATCCATAGAATACATAACCCTAACAGGAACAAGTAAATGAGAAGTTTTAATTTCTCCTACACTCATATTTCTTTTCCCTATAAGGATCTCTATAATTTCTTCCTCTATGGCACCAAGTTCTTCCTACCATTTTTCTCCACCACGGCATAGGATACCATCGTTAGGTGAGTTGGTTATTTGGGCTATGCCAAAAGGTAGGATCTGCAACTCAAAGCTTCCAACAATGCTCCTGAATGAAGTGTTGTCTTCATCAGAGGCAACTAGGGTACTATAAAAAGTAGGAATCAATCCTATCTAGATGTCCTATGAAATCCTTAAGAAGTCATTCCACCCTTAGAACTCAAAACATTGAAGACTTTGGGAAAAAGGTGAAGCTCTCCAATTAAAAGCTTTTTCCTCTAGCAGTGGGCCTCTGAAAGAAGTAATTTTGGAAGTTGGCTTGCATCTCCTCATGATCGAAAATATAGGGGACACTTTGGTAACCCTTATTAGCTATTTTAGAGTGTGTGAATGTTGAAGCTTGAAAGAAAAAGGAAACATGTAAAGAGATTGTTTCAGGTTAGATTGAAATCTAACACAAATTCCTACACTTAATTGTACGTCAGGTCTACTAGCTATAAGATAAAGTAATGAGCCAATCATACCTCGATAAAGCTTATCAAAAATTTTATCTCCATCTTCATCAGCTTCTAGAACTTGAAAAAGATGCATAGGAGTACTAATTAATGAAGAACCCTGTGGGTATAAAGATCTAGAAACCATAGGCACACAGTTTGATAAAAACAAGATTTTGCATAAAGGCTGTCCCTACTAAACCCCCAGGAAACTTGTTCTTGAAAACTTAGATAACAAGGATAAAAATTCAGGAAACTAATCAAATATCATATTCTTTTAGCTTCTTGATACAATAAGTAAAGCAAATCACTCACCTTACTTAAAGCACAAAGATAGAAGATTTCGCATCATACAAAATCAAAATAAGAAAAACCTCATAACTGTATTGATGGTAAAAACTCTCTGAACTCTGCTTGTCTTTTGGCCAATTTGCTTATTTATACATAATTCCTAATGTAACATCCTCCAAATATATACGCCATGATCAAGTCATGGAGCTATATCTAGATGTTGTTACTGCTATTGTAAAAGACTTTTAAATAAGAAAATATTATACATGTGGCCCTGAAACTTCAAAATCCTTTATAATACAAGGGTTTATAATTCCAAATATTCATACGTATAAGGCAAAATAACTACAACATAAAAGAAACTTAACTAATATTATATATAAATTTTGTCTTGGCCTGATGTCATCACCTCGTAGCTATTGATTGCCCACTTTGTTCTCTTGGACTGGGTTTAGGTCTAGGTCTTGCGTCTTGTAAGTTTTCCATGACATCTATTGCTGATTTGAAGTATGTTCTATATACTGAAATGTTTATAGAAAAACAAACATACAGGTAGTGAGAACTTCAAGTTCTTAATAGTTAAACCCAAACCACAAATCATAAAGAGTGTCATCATAAACATTCTAGCCACTCCAATTTATTGGTTCAATTTTCAGTTTAAAAACATATTTCTTGAAACGGAATTATTTTTAGCAATCACATGGCATATTTCATAGCATACATAATGTAACACCCTACTAATTTTATGTTATGCTTAAGTCATAGCATGAAACTAGTCAGGTTGTGTTACCGTGTTGATACTTTACTTACCTTTCTTATCTTTAAGTTCTCTTTAACTCGTCTCTATTGACGAGACGGCGAGCTGTTATATTAAAAACAAAATAAATGAAATATCAACAAAATGAACCGAATAGAATATCATCAAATAAGTATGGTACAATAAGGTTACTGCATGTGTGTAAACATATGTATATATATATATATATATATCAGAAGCCGTTGCTTTAGTTTATGTACAAAGTTTTAAAGTAAAACACATACATGGGCTAGTGTATCAAAAGACCATATTGCCCTCATCTATCAATCTATCCTATGGTCCTCAAAGGACATTTCGTAATCTACTACTACCTCTACAATCAAACCCATGACCCAAAGCTACATGCTGTCCAAAAGAGGGTCATACTGTACAACATCCACTGCCGCTAAGCTACTCCGTCAGGTAGCCGTTAGCCATGCCAGGCTCGGCCGGAGTATAGTCCACGCTAGGTCCCGAGGAGGAAGAGGGCGACGAGCCTGTGGCCTCGGAGGGGTCACTCTCGGAACTCAGCGGGACGTCAGGGTCACTGCGGTGGTGATTCAGAGCAGGTCACGGTGCTGCGGGTGCAGGAGGTGCAGGATGTGGGTGCGCCATATGTAGAGAGATGGCAATATAAGGGGTAGCAGGGTCGAATAGGGGGTGGTGTAAAGGAACATCAAAGTTCCTGTCGCTAAATAAGTACAAACGAAAGTTACACGAACCGGCTATGTACAGAGAGTCCAACTCCAGGTCATGGTGGAACTGAAGTGCAGGGATCTCAATAAAAAGGGTGGTGTGGAGTCCATCGCTCAATCGAGAATGATGCGGAATACACAAGACAGGGTGAGAATTTTAGGAAAATTCTCAGTAGGGTTCGGTTATACTGGAACTGACATCACATACATTCTCAGTTACCTCGGGTTTTACTTAATTATTAAGATACGTGTTCAAACTGAAAGTCCATTTTCATGAGTTTAAAAACATGTCTGGTCCGAGGTAAGGTTCAATTTTACTTTAATTGGCATAAGAAACGAAATAATTACTAATACTAATGCACAGAATGATAAATGAAATAAATCAATGAATAGCAGTGAGCAATTGTAACAGACAATTGTAAACATCCTGATGCAACTACTCCATGTATTTATGCATTCATGAAATCATGTAAACTCATTCTTGAACTTTCCTTCATAAACTCTTTCATTACTTTCTATCATTTTTCCATCTCTCTTGGTCCCCTGGGAGTTCTTGACCATTTTAGACTCCTGGGTAATAGTCTGCTTATCAGGATCGAGCTCGTTCCTATACAGAAATGCCGGGTTTACTTTCCCCGACCTTTCCACCGATCTATTCCCATTAACTTTCTATCCGGGGCTGGCCCAAGTAGTATGGAACTTGCATAATAACATGCTTCTTTTCATGACTTTCATGACTTTCTTAAGAATGTATATGCATTCATATGAAATTCATAACTTATCCATGGGTTCTACCGAAACTTCGGCAGCATAACGGAACGTGTCCGCTTCCCCATGAATAGTGCCAGCCAATCAATACATCAATATATCACAAGAAGCACAAATTCACATGTATACTCTAACATAAAACTCCAATTCATATCAAATTCATTAAGACAGAAATTCTGCCTCAGCATATACAACCAACCCGGTTCTTGTAATTCATGCCACAATTTCATTTTAACTCATTTGGACCTCAAATTTGAGTATGTTACAGGGTTGTGTGTCTATTTTCTAACCTCTTTGGTCCCATCTAATTTCGGTATCTATAACTCAAGATATCTAAACTTTATCTCGGCCTGCCCATTAGCTGGCCAGAATCAGGCAACTAAAAGTAGAAATTCACCAAAAATCGAAAACTCACTCAAATCAGACGAAATTGGTCTCGTATTAAAGCTAACAGGACAAACTTTCATATACAAAAAGTCCCATTTCATTTGCCTTAGTAGGGCTCGAGTTACAAGCCCCGAAACTTAGCCTTCCTGAACTGCCCTGTGTTGGCCTGGTTTGGACATAGGGTAACTTCTTCAAATCACTGGGAATAACTGAGTGGATAACAAACTCGGAATTTCTCTGGATGTTGTTCTCCTATGTGTAAGCTTTCCAACAAAGTTGGTTTCACTCATTTTCATGTAGTATAGGTCGAGTTCTACCCTAAATAACCCAATCTGCCCAGAGCCAGAGTCAAAACCCTAGGTCGAGATTCAGAAATTCATATCTTCCTCAATTCTGATCCAAAACCCTTATATGATATGTCTATGGAAAGCCCTAGATGTCTAGTTTCATCTAAAAATAGGTTCATCGAATTTGACCGATCGTAGGCGGCGCCGTACGCTCCGTCATATGGTCTGCCGTGGAATCTCCACCAAGACAGCACCTCCAGCCATTTAATCCTCTTAGTTTTCTTCTTCTAATTCTACTTCTAACTCAAAATCTTCTATTAATCCAAGCATAATTATTCAATTCACACATCAATTAAGGTAAAACTAATTCAGTCCAGCCAGCCAAGTGCATGGATTTGATGCAAGAAATTAAAACCCCTACCTTTGATTTAAGTGTTTTGGTGCTGAGCTCTTGAAATTTGGATAAACAAGGCTGGAACTTTGCTTAAGTCTTGGATGTGTGACCAAGAGAAAAGAGAGCTGATGGAGAAGAGGAAAAGCAACGTGAATAATGGTCTGATTCAAAGGAGGATGGTGTGTTATATAGGCATGAGTGGGAGTTAACTTGGAAGATTGTGATTGGTTGCCCTCTTTGTGTGGTAGAATCACTCTCCACGTCGCTTAAGTGGTAGCAGTTTCTAGCATATTCTGGAAACGAAATCGGAACTCGTACGCTACATAAAGTCGGACCTCGTGAACCTCCTGTATATGAAGTCGGAACTCAAAAAAAATCCAGTCTAATTTAAACTTGAAAGCAGAGCCTGGTGTGAAGCCAAGCAATTAAGGTCGTAACTCGGAAATCATTAACTTTCTATCCCGGAACTCGAAAAGATATAGAAGTGAGAGCTACTAATATTGAACTCAAGATCGGATCTCGTACCCGTTGTGAATCATAATGTCGGAATTCGGAATACATTCAGTTCATCTGAGCCTTAGAGACGACGTCGGAAATCGAACATTTTACTCTTTGATCGATAAGATCGAAAGTCGTAAAGCATGCTGAAGTCGACAACGAACTCGTAAGTTGGAAGCATCAGTCACCCTCATTTCATCTCACTAAATTGGAAGTCGGAATTCATACCGAGGAGGTCAAAATTTATCCACGCTTACAAGGTCGGAAATCGTAAGCTCCATCCATTAAATCGGAGAGCGTAAGCTGTATTCATGAGGTCGGAAATCGGAAGAAGTCCCTTGTAAGCCTTGAAACGAAGTCGGAAGTCGAAGCTAGTGTTGAGGTCGGAGGCCAAGTGTAAGGAAACTCGGAAATCGGAAATGTCATCAATAATGGGGATCGGAAGTCGGAATTCGCGGATGTTACACATAACATCAGTAACAATATAGCAATTCAATCATAAATTATAATAACATGATAGAATAATGAGATGCTTAAATGTGCATATGCAACTGCTTAAAATTGACATTATGCAAGTGCAATTGACTTTTGTATTTCTTTCTTTCTTTAACTTGCATCTTGCTCTTCTGTACTTGGTTCCCTAGATGTAAATGGCCTCTTCTCACCTCTGGATAATATCTTACTTCTCAAGTCTAAGCTTGTACCCATATATGAGTGACAACTTTACTTTCCCTAACTTTCACACCGATCTTTTCCCCATAAATTTGGTCAGCAGCTGGCCTAAGCCATAAATAGTATCGCTGTCTTGGTCATCCGTTTGCAAGTTCTTATCATCTTTCTTTATTCTTGAATATCATCATGCATGAACATGTCACATGCACTTATGCATAAGCTTCATATCTTACTTCCAAAAATTCTTGCATGCATGATGCTCATGTATATAACACATACACATACTCATGGCTTTCACATATTTATGCTCGAAAATTGGTAGCATAACAATTCAAACATAGAAGCATCCAATGTACAAGCAATTAGTCAGTCCTAGCAATCATATTCATCATAAATAATATATCAATATAACATCATTTTAGTGTGAAGTTGCATAAAACTTACACCTTTAAATCTTCAATAACTTATGGGACCCTTAAATCAAGACATATTCAAGTTATTCCTCTTTACCATAAATCTGCCTTGTATTTCTAAATTATACCATAATTCTACTTTAATTTATGGATTGTAGCCCTATTAGTCTATTTTTAAACCTCTATAGTTTCACTAAATTTTGATATGTATAACTTGAGTTATTAAAGTTTTACAAAAGGCTACCCTGTATTAGGACAAATATGCACACCTAAGTTTAGAAAATCACTATAAATCCATTTTTTATTCTTTTTATCCTAAATTTATACCACTATCTAGCTATTTAGATTATCTTTCAATTGTCATAAGTTTCACTCCAATTGGATTACTAGAGCTCAAGTTATGAGTTCTTTAAATGGACTGCCTTATTTTTATCTAAACAAAGTATAAGTCAATTTTCAAGATTTACTGGGGGACATCTATTCATTATCTAGTTCTAAACTTTTAATGAAATAATACCCTATGTCTAAGCTTCCTAATAAAATTAGTTTCACTTAATTTGAAGTTATATAGGGTGAGTTATACCCTTCACATCATACTCTAGTTAGGTTAAAGAGTGAAATCCAATAGCTAACTTCAAAAATTTGTAACTAATTCATTTTAAATCCAATGGTCTTATAATTTATATGGTTGGATTGATCTTGAAGTCTAATTCCATTAGAGTTAGTTTCATTCAAATTTGACTTCTATAGGTTGAGTTAAGGGCTCCTCCGTATAGACGTTGCCTTAGGGTTCCTTCCAACAATTTTCTATTTTGTGTTCATTTTAGTTTGTCGATCTAATCTTCAATCTAAATCACTAAAAAGGGATCATATAAACATCATACAAGATTAAATACATGATAACACAAAGAAATATTACCAGCCACTCAACCACACAACTCATCAAATAACTAAGGATTTAAGCTACCTACCTCAAAATTCTTGAAACCATGGAGGCAAAGAAGACAAGAGCAACATCCTATCCTCCTTCTTCCTTCATGGAAATGACATAGATCAAGGTGGAGAGACTCCACTTGATGATAAATCATTAAATTGATGGAGGAACATTATAGAGACGAAGATGAGGATCAATTTTTATAAAAGGAGTTAGTGGTTTTGTGGCCAAGAAGGCCATGAACTATGAGCTTCAAGCTCATAGCCTTGGAGGTTGTGAGAAGAGAATGAGAAGGAAGAATAAAATGAAGGGTAATAAATTGGAGGGGCTAGCCAAAAACTTCAAGGGAAAACGGGGAAAAATGGTGGCTTTCTTGTTAAGTTTGGGTGGCTTCTTTGTTAAGTCTAGGGCTTGAATTCTATTGGTGAGTTTGTAGTAAAAATCAAATCCTTCGAAACATAAATTTGAATGGCGCATGAAGATTTGTATGGTTAGATCCCGTTGATGGGTTTGGAACAAAATTTAAATTCGCTTAAGGCTGAGTTTTGGGTGGCCTTGGTTCGTCCACCTAGAGCACCAATGTGGCTCACCTCTAGCCACATGCTTAGGCTATTCCTCTGATAGGTCTATCTAGTCCATGGAAGTTAATCCCTTGGGTTTATCATATCTAAGGACAATAGAGGACCCTTGAGGATTAATTCTAGGTGTTTAGGAATTAATTTGGATACTCTGAGTCATCCAAGATGATATATATACGGTGTGAGTAATATTACACTTTTATCTAAAGTCAAGTGTAGAAAATATTGGATATACAGTTGTTACATGTATTTTAGTTGTCTACTAGTGTCATGAGGCCCACATAATCCTAAAATCAGGACTTTTCTGCTATTGCCCCTCCTAATAGCCGTAAACCTTTATTTACAACTTTGCCATTATAATCTAAAAATTACAATTTTGCCTTTCTTTTTTCTATGATGTCTTATTTACAGTTTTGCTCTTACCTTGGGTCGAAGCTCCCTTCTATCCCAGTTTACCCTCAGAGCTCAGGATGTTACACTAGAAATTGATAAAAATAGAAATTATTTATTCTTATCCAAAAATGTGATTTGAAACTAAAATTAAAAAAAAATAATAAAGACATGATTATATCCTAAAAGACTTATTCCTAACTAATTTAAATGTTAAAAGATAAACTAATTCAATTCAAATTTAAGCAAATCTAAACTAAGTCAAAACAAATCTAAATACAATATAAATGTATCCCACCACATATTGAACTAGATAGTAGTGCCTCCAATATGATCAGATTGCTCGCTTTCCAAGTTATTTTAATTAAGCTTGATTCCTTAGGCTCCATGTAACATCCAAAAAGTTTAAAACGTTTGATTTACATAATTAATCAAATTATTTGATTAATTTGCATGACTACGGTTAATAGAAGATAGCTAAATATTAAATATGAATTAGAAAATGAGAGTATCCAATTAGAGTAGCCAATTAGAAAATCTTTGTAAAAGTAAGTAGAAAAGAGTTGCTAGTTTAAAGAAAAACCAGCAGAATTTCAGTAATTTAAACGGCCAGAACCGAACCAATAGAATTATTCAACTAAAAATCCTAGATCCTATGGTCACTAACTCATCCACCTAGCCTCTAAAAGTGGTACATGGACAGCCACAACATAAGAAAAGAGTTGGTTCAATTTGAACCACAAATGCCAAGGGCCAAGGAGGTTTGAAAGATCAAACCACCACTATTAATAAACTCAAAGAAATTTTTATTTGTCTCCTTTATCCCTGGGTGTTACGGCTGCCACTTTATTGTCTCTCCTTCTTCATTTTCTTCTTCTTCTTCTCCTCCTTCATTTCACTTCCTTTTAAGCTTTCATCCACTTCTTTACCCACCAACATCAACCGTAATCAAGAAACTCAATTGCTAGAGGTAAGATTCACTTGCTTGGTTGATTTTCTTGGATTGACGATAATTAGAAAGTTTCTTCTACTCATATAAATGATGATCTATGGTGAAGATGTGATGACTTATGATTGATTTAGCATATGTTTGCTTGGGTTAGATTCGATATTGAATGATGAACATAAGAATCAACAAAATAGAACCAGGTTTTCCTCAAAATCCCTATGGCATCCGTACTTGCACACTGTACAGACTCGTCTATAGACTTCAAACTGAGATGAAACTATTTTTAGATTAAACTAGACATCTAGAGCTTTCCAACCATATAAAATATAAGGCCATTGAATTAGTATAGAATTAGTATGAATTTTTTAAGTTTGACCTAAAAATCTAGCTTCTCATCTGGGCAGTATGAGTTGAGAAGGGTGAACCTCACCCTACACCCTAAATTGAGTGCAACCAATGCTACTGGAAATCTAACATGTAAGGAAACATTCCATAAAAATTTTAGAGTCAAATTCATTGCCAATTATTCCCAACACATCAATGAAGTTACCTTAAGTTCAAACTGGGCTGGAATAGTGTAGTCCAATAGGGTCAAGTTACGAGGCTTATATCTCAAGATATACTTATGAAAATGATATGCAACTTCTTTTATTTAAAAGCTTGTTCTGTTAGCTTTAATTTGGTATAAATTTTCTATGATTTCACCTAGATTCCTATTTTTAGTGAATTTTCACTTATAAGGGTGCAATTCTAGGTAACTATAAGGCAGTCTAAGGTAAAATACAAATAACTTGACCTATACAAATCAAAATGAGATGGAACTAAAAGGGTTGGAAACTAGACACATAGAGCTATAACATATCCAAAATTCAAGTTTAAATGAGTTGAATAAGAGTAAAGGTGAATTTTACAAAATTCAAGCAGACAAGGATAGAGTGAGCGGAAAACTCTATTGATATTCTTATTGATTTTGACATACCATATGATTAATATTGTGGTCATAAGTTTACTGTCCCATATTGATTTTAATGCTTGATGGCTTTTACTGATATTCTGGCACTATTCACATAGAAGCAAACATGATCCGTCATGCCGCTAAATTTTCGGCAGAAATTAGTGATAGTTCTAAATGTTTGTGTGTTAATGTTATTACGCGACATATGTGAATACCATGCAAGTAGTATCATTTGCGAATAAGGTATAAAGCCCATGTATTTATGATTCTATGATGAAAGATATGATGATAAGTCTATATTCCATAGGAACGTGGCATGGCGATCACGCTCTCATGGGGTATGACATGGTGATCATACTTTGGAATATGGCATAATGATCCCACACCCTAGGGAATGTGACATGGCGATCACATTCCGATGGAGTATGACATGACCATCATACTTTGGGACGTGGTAGGATGAACATATTCCTAAGAAGTGTGACATGGTGATTACACCCATATGGAGTATAACATAGCGAACGTACTCTAGAATAAATATGACAAGTAAAGGAAGATGAGCAAGGCTGCACTTAAGGACGGCGATACGTAATGCTCAAGTGTAGGCAGATGCAGACATCCTAGGGAAAGTGATACGTAATGCCTAGGTATGTCAAACGAAGAAAGTGAAGATAAATATTAAAGGAAGACAAAGGAAGAAAAGAAAATTATGTGTATCTGCATAAATTCAAGTACAAGTATAGGCATGTGCAGATTTTATGCTTCCAGTATATTGGTGTTATTATATTTTAATACGTTGCAGTTATTATTTATAGTATAATTCATGAATTTATTTTGTATTGGCTCTCCCAAATGACAAGTATATGAATAAAATGAACTTTGCTTCGAACAGTATGTTTTCGAACTATAAAACTAAACAGTTTATATAACATATCCACCTTTTTCATAATAAACCGAAGCAACTAGAGATGACAACAATGACATTATGTATGATAGTTAGAGAATCCTACTAAGAATTTAAAATCCTCACTCCTGTTTTCGTGTTATCTCCAGATAGTTCGAAAAGTTTCAAAGACGGCTAAAGTTGCTGTCAGATAAAGTTTGCTCAGGTAACAGTAACAACTCCTGAGTAGTACTATGACTTAAGCATAGTACTATACAAGGGAGGATGTTACACTCCAAGTTAATGCCATTACACTTGGAATAAGCCCTTGGGTTGCTTGTTCTCCAAGTTATCACCAACAAACTCTTTCCCATGTTGGAATGACCAAATTAGCCTTCTGAGCTCATACCATTCTTGTAACATCCTCAATTTTCCTTTGTGCTAAATTACCTCAATAACCTTGAGTAATTAGGCACTTAATGAGAAACTAAAGGATTAAGGCTTAATCAAAGGATTAATAAGATAATTATGAAAAGAAAGTTAAGAGAATGCTTAATTAATATTAGAGAATCTATAATTAAGCAAGTCAAACTCTTAATGGCTTAATGAAGCACTAATCAATAATAATTAGCTTAATCTAGTTTAATTAAGAGTAATTAAGCTTAATCAAAAGTTTAATTTTTGTTAATTATGATCATATGAGTTATCACTGGTCCTTGCCTAATCAACTTAATTAAGTTGTATGAACATTTAATCACATCATTAAAATTCCAATTCGGTCAACTAGACAATAAAGCAATAGTGATGTCACTAAAATATAAAGCATGAGACAAAGTTGCTTTTTGTAAGAGTTGATCATGCTTTGTCTCCCACATCATCCCATTTGTCCTTTCCTTAATTAACACCAAGTAAAGCAAAAAATATCTCCCTAAGGCCATTTAATACCTACAGCCAACAATACAACACACACACACACACTTCAATTTTTTGCAACTCTCATTCTCTCTCTAATCCTCTTCTTCTCCATCTTCTCTCTACACTTTCTTCATCTTCTTCTTCATTGTTCTTCAGGACTCCATAACCAAACCTTCACCACTAAGCCCTTCAAAGATCACATCATTTGATCTTTGAAGACAAGATTCAAACACTACAACCTTCACTCTCACAAGAACTCAAAGAGCAATCATCTTCTCCATTTAAAGCCCCCACCACGACCACCTAGAGGAGCCATCATCTTCTTCATTTTTCTCTCCAAAGAAGGCACAAAACACACTCTTAGATAGTGATCTTCTCTTTTTCTTTTTGTTACTCAAGAAAGCTTGAAGCTTAGCTCTCACCATAGCCAAGAACTTCAAGTGAGAACTTAAGAAAAACTCTATACTTTCTTGAGCAAAAGTTTCTATTTTTAGCAAAGTTTATTCTTGAACTTGTTCATGAGATCTTTTGTGTTAATTGAAAGTTTCACTTCTTCAATGCTTCAAAAACTTTCATTTCCTCTCTTGATGCATGTATTCTTGGTGTTTTGGTAAGTTGTTGAAAAGAAAGATGCATTATTGGTGGTATTTTTGTTTAAAGTTAGTTTCTTTCTTTATGAAGATTGGTGCTTGAAAAGATCCTTTTTTATCTTCTTTAATGATCTTGATGTGACCAAGAACATTCTAATGCACAAAACTTTGAAATGTTTGCTTCTTGATGCACCAAAAGTGGCACTACGTCATACATACTTCATAAAGATTCATTTTGTTTTTCTTGAAGACAAGAATAGTAGTAAAAGTCTAACCTTTGTTAAGATATAAAGCTTTTTAGTCATAAAAGTAAGAACTTGTCACTTTATGTGTAACATCCCCAATTTTTGTCTAAGCTAATTAGCTCTATGATCCTGGCTAATTAGAGAGGTTAACGATTAATTGAAAAATTAATCGATTAGTCTCGAGAGCAAGGGCTTAGTAAATTAAAGGCAAGTCAATAAGATAAGTGCAAGTCAACGATTAATTAGAAAATTCAACAATTGAAGCATAATGGATTAAAGATTATACTTAAAAGCCTAATTGCCCAATCCTTATTAATTCATGAATTAGAACATAAAATCAAGGTGATCTAGCCTAATTAACTAAGAGCACATAAGTATCACACCTTAATCACATTAACCCTCACATCTTCTTTACATAATTAAAGAGGAAAAATCCTTCTTAATTAAAATGTGCCAATGAGTAATTAAACCAATTGAATTAATTAACATTTAGATAAGTATAACAATTATAAAGATTTAGAAACTTCCCTCTTATTATTGTTTGAAAGTTTGGTCAAAGCAAGAGCCACATCTAACCATTCAATTGTCTTCTCATCATACACCACTAGATTAAGAGTCCATATTAGTAGAACCCTTAAGTCATGACAAGAGTTGTACTCTCCTTCATCAAGATTGTGACACTTGGAGTAATCACAATCATTCAATGCCAATCCAAAGGTAGCTCATGCTTTTAACCAGTTGACAAAAACACCACAAAGCCTTTTACCCAAGTACCAAGACTCAAGAGAAACACAACTCATCATTTTACCCCAAGGTCCCTAGCCCTTTTGCTTGAAAAAGAAGTAAGACACACCTACTCTCTCTTGCTTGTTGAAGAGGCAAAACAATCAGCCCACTTTGCCCCATTTTGCGCCACTTACCCCTCTCCCACTCCCTCATTTGTGGTTTTCATCCTCTCACTACAAGCCTAAGCTCTCACTTCTCTCTAAGCCTCATTCTAACTCTTCTACTCTTCTAATTCCTCTTGTTCTTCTTCTCACTTTCACACCCCATCCAACTCTCATTCCTTTTACCACCATCACAAGCCCTTCAAGAACCACCCTCTTTGGTTCTTGAGGAAGCAAAACAAACACTTACTTAGCCCCATTATCAAGCTCAAGGAGGAAGAAGGCCATCTCCAACCATTTTCATTCTTCAAGCCTTCAAGAGAATCCTTGTGGTAGTGACTCGAACCCTTCCTCTCCATATATTTTTCAAGAACTAGAACCCCTAAGCTCTTCATAGCTAGGTGGTTTTAGGACTTGCTTCAAGGTCTCATGACCATTCCTTGTTCTATGAGCTTTCTTGTCTTGTTGAAAAGTGTTGTTTTGAAAGAAAATCTTGTGGCATGATGGTTTTATGTGTCTTGCTTTATTTTGTTTCAAAATACTGATTTGGTAACTAAAACATTGATGATAATGTTGAGATAAAACGTGAAAATGGTGTTTTAAAGTGATATAACAATTTCTCCATAAGCTTGAAGTGAAAAACTTAAAAACTAGTAAATCTGGAATTCTGGCAGCCAGTAAAGCGTGCGGTATGTTTATTGCTACAAAACTCAAAATGCAATGAAACTAATTTTATGTGAAAGTAGACTCAAAGAGCTTTTCATAAATATAAAATATGCGAGATTTGGGTTTAAAATGAGAGAGATATGAATTTTTAAAGTCTGCTGTTCTTGGATGGGTTTCTGTCCGGACAGTAGGTAATAAAACGTGTATAACTCAAGCTATACATAACATTTTTGAGTGGGACCAAGTTTGTTGGAAAGCTAAGGCATAGAGGAACACCCCCATAAAACAGTTTTGTCAGATTCTTTGTGAGGAGTTCACAGTAAATGTTAAAAGTCACTGACCCAAGATGAACTTTCAAATCTGAACAGTCAGAATAAAATATGCATAACTCAAGCTACAAAATGAATTTTTGAGTGGGGTTTCTTTTGTGTAAAAATAGACTCAGAAAAGTGTAAGCAGACCAAAATTCGAAACCAAAGACTAAAAGGTGAAATTATGGTGAATTTTTAAAGTTACTGCCCCACTGTAAAAGTAAATTTGGTTAGGGTAAAAGTAAAAGGTTAATGAAGAATAAGCTTTAAGACATTAATATCCTTATACTAAGTATTAGAAAACCTTCATAACTCAACTTAAAAGATATCAAAAAGGACATTAGGCAACATTGGCCCTACAACAATTAAAAGAGAACATCCAAGAGGTAACCTAAATTAAAAGCTTGCACCAAATTTACTAAGCTAAGCTCATAAAACTTTGCTTGAGAATATGCCTATGTTTATGTTGCAAGCATGATGTTATGATGATGATGTGATTATGATGCCATGATAATGATGATATGATGATATGATATGATGCTGTGATACTGGTTTTCTGTTTGGCAAAATTTTGGGGAAGCTTCGGTCTAGCCGTTATGCTGCCGAAATTTTGTAGAAATTGTGAACTTAGAAATATTTTGCATCATAAGCTTTAATAAGAAGAGAAAGTAAACTAAGGGTGTGATCCTTCAAAAGGGAAGGTGACCCAAAGTAAGTTCCCCTCACCCACGACTCACATGAGGTATGGCAAGACCCAGCTAGTGTGAGTATAGGGGATAGGGCTTACATGAGGCATGGCATGACCCAGCTAGTGTAAGTACCGAAATTCTATGGTGGCGACGGCCACGGTATGAGCTCATTACCACTTATGTTTAGTGGGTGAAAAGAGAAGGACTCAAGATGAGTCAAGTTAAGAAAAGAAAAGGACTTAAGATAAGTCAAGTTAAGAAAAGAAAAAAAAAGGGACTTCGGTCCAAACCCTTAAAGAGAAAAAGTTAAGAGAAGCTTATAGTACAGTCATGCATGTTTTATGTGCTTATACTTATGCCCATGTATGTTATGATATAAATGATTAGAGAGTATGTTAAAATTGAATCCACTTCGGATATTCATGTTTTCGAAAAACCTAAGAACTGAACCCTATGCATGCTCACTGTTTCCATTATAAGACCGAAGTGGCTGGGACGATGACGATGACACCTCCGTGTCAGGTTCGAGTCCTACTGAGAAATCTTATTTCTCACTCTAGTTACTTTTCCGCATCGTCACCAGATTTTGTGGGCACATCCAATGGAGTGGAGCTTGGAGCCACCGCACTACGAGCGGACGTACGACGTGGAATGCCAGACGAAGCTATTTTGGGACTTATAGCGACCGTCACTCTACATCTTCGCATATTCTTTTTGAGAGGAGCTTTGTCATTGAAGTCTGTAGTAGTACCTAGTACTTAGGTCATGGCACGACCATGAGCTTTCTTCGATGTAATGTTTATATATATATTATGAACTCATATGGATGTAATGATCAGTTAATTAATGCAATGTATTTGTGAATTTCTATTTATTTACCTTTCTCTTGTCTTATGATATTTGGGTATTTATTTTATGCGACACGCTCTTTCTCTATCTACCTTCTCGCTCAAGGCTTTACTTTCCAAAGCGATGACGTATTTCGAAAAAAGAAAATCTTACCGTATTTTCCGCGTAATTTAATTTCAAGTGAAGTTTAATTTTCCACGAGCATAAGTAACAACTAATAAAATGCCATAACACGACTTAAGCATAGTATGGGTTTATTAGGGTGTTACATTATGTCTCAAATGTAACATCCTTAATTTTCAATCATGCTAAATTACCTCAATAACTTTGAGTAATTAGGCATGTAATGGGAAATTATGAGATTAACACTTAATTAAGGGATTAATTTAGTATTTATGAGTTAACTCTGATGACAAGGTCAAGATAATGCTTAATCGAGATTAGATAATCTCTAATTAAGTAAGTCAAATCCTAATAGCTTAATTAATAAAGCAAAAGTGATATCACTAAAGTATAAAGCATTAGACAAGAGTGCTTTATGTAAGAGTAAGTACTTGATTTGGTCCCCCATCATTCAATTTGTGTTCCTAAACCTTAATTAGCACAAAATAACACAAAATATCCCGCACCCTCATGTATGTTACGGCTACAACGACACACACACACACACACACTCATTTTCATTTTGTATCATCCTATTCTCTCTCTTAAACTCAAATCCTCCAACTTCTCTCTACATTTGTCTTTTTCTTCTTCTTCTTATTCATCTTCTTCTTCCTTTCCCCACTACCACCATAACAAAAACTCTTACTAAGCCCTTCAAAGACCACATCTTTTGGTCTTTGGAGACAAGATTTAAACGCACAAGAACATGATTAAGAAAATTAAACTTGTAATTAAACTCAATTATCCTTAGTTAAACTCGATTAAGCTAATTAAGGGTAATTAATACTTAATTAAGCTATTAAGGATTTGACTTGCTTAATTAAAGATTATTTAATCTCAATTAAGCATTTTCTTGACTTTCTCAAATGAAGCTTGTAGTGTTTAGATCTTGTCTCTAAAGATTAAAAGATGTGGTCTTTGAAGGACTAAGTGAGAGTTTTGGTTATGGTGGGGCAGGAGAAAGGAAGAAGAAGAAGAAGAAGAGAATTTTAGAGAAAAGTGGGAGGATTTGAGAGTTAGAGAGAGAATAAAAGTGTGAAAATGAAAAGTGAAGATGAGTGCATGTGTGTATGTGGCCGTAACATGTATGGAGGGTGGGGAGGAGATATCTTCTTAATTTTATGTTAATTAAGGTTTAGGGAGACATATTGGATGATGGGGGATCAAAGCATATACAATCTCTTACAAAAAGCAACCTTGTCTTATGCTTTTGTGCTTTAGTGACATCACCTTTGCTTTATTGTCTAGTTGACTAATTTTGAATTTAATTATGTGAATAAGTGCTCTTGCAACTTAATTAACATGATCATGCAAGGATTAGTAATTAACAAACAAGAACACGATTAAGAAAAATTAAACCTGTAATTAAACTTAATTATCTTTAATTAAACTTAATTAAGCTAATTAAGGGTGATTAGTACTTAATTAAGCTATTAAGGATCTGACTTGCTTAATTAGAGGTTATCTAATCTCAATCAAGAATTCCCTTGACATTTATCATCAGAGTTAACTCATAAACACTTCATTAATCCCTTAATTAAGCCTTAATCTCATAATTTCTCATTAAGTGCCTAATTACTCAAGGTTAATGAAGTAACTTATCATGACAAGAAATTGAGGATATTACAGGATATGACCCTTCAATCACTTTAGTAAAGGAACTAAGAGATGGTAATCCACAAAGACTCAAGGAACTTCTATGGGCGAGGCAGGGTGACATGGAGGACTCTACAACTTAGAGATAACCAATATCAGCTTAGTCTGATTTGGTTAGTACTGCATGACGACGGTCATAAAATGAGCTCATATCTAAAAGTAGTCTATTTCAAAGTAAAAGTAAAGAAAGTTAAGCACGCACTAAGAATGAAAGAAAAGTTAAAATAAAACCATGGTTGAGTCTATGAGGTTGCATGTTAGTGCATGTATCTATGTTGTCCATATGCATTATGAATGTTTATTCTATGCTCTCGTATGTATGTTTACTTATGCTGATATCGTTATAATGCTAAGTTTAAAAGCAACCAGCTTCGGAAGTTATATTTTTAAAATCATTAAAATCGAACCTATGTATGTCCACTATTTTTATAATTAATCCCGAAGTGACTGGGACGATGACGATGACATGATGTTTATCTAGTCGCAATCCTACTAAGAAATCTAGTATTTCTCATTCCTATATTTCTATGTCATCTTCAGAGGATGTCGATGTCGGACATGGTGGTGATCTTCATTAAGTTCCCTATATGGCATTGGCGCTTCAACCCGGTGCTGAATGCCTCTATGATGTCTGCAAGTACAGCTATGAGGTCTACATCTTCCATGACCGTCCATTTCAGGTTCCAGTCATGAGCCTGTTTTTTTGTCGACATCAATCATATAGCAAGGTTACCTTGGATGATATCCGCCCTTACTTTTAGCTGCTGAGATACCCCATTGATGATGAGTTTGACTCGAATACCCATCTAACTCCTACCATTTCATTGGATTTGGATCCTTTGGAGCCGTCCTATCTGAGCTATCATGTGAAGATTAACCCATCTGATCCGTTCTACCTATCCGTGATTTGCCTGACGTCTGATTTGTCCTCTTCTTTGACAGCTCCTCATCGTGCTCCAATCCCGGCTCATGGTCGCAATTTCATTCGCACCCACACGGTTCCCTATGGACGTGGGCATGCTCGAAGAGGAGGATGTGGTGATGTTGTTACCAGTGGTTTTGGGAATGATTTCCTTCTGCTTGATGAGTGATGTGGTGATTGCATGCAGAGCCAAGCTCAAGGATAGCCCCTTTTGTTTGTAGTTATAGGGTTATCATTTTACTATATGGCATGCTTAGATAGTAGAGATTTCTGATGTATTTCCTTTATGATGTATTCAGTTAGGTTTCTTTTGTAGGGCCGACAGTAGATATCGGACCTACCATTATCTTCATGTATGACTTTTGATATTACTATTATTATATTAACTATGATGGTTGTGGAATGAATGTTAGGTTTACGTAAGATATTTGTTATCTTGTCGCTTCTATTTATTTTATTCGCACTGTATGTATGAGATATCCATATTGATGTTATACATTCACGATGCGCTCATGGCTTTTGGTTTTCGAAACAGTTTATTTGATATTGATATTCAAAAAAAATCTACCCTTATTTTCATTATAAAGTAATTCCAAATGGTAATGTTTAGTTCCGCGAGCAAAAGTAACAACTAGTAATTCCATAATATGACTTAAGCATAGTATAAAACTATTAGGGTGTTACATCAAAGATTGAATTTTGAAGATAAGACATTATGTAAAGTTTTAAACTTCTTTCAAGAATGTAACTTTTTGGTCATAAAAATGTAAACTTGCAACTTTTTATTGTAAAGATTGAACCTTGAGGCAAAAATATTGAGTAAAGTGCATTTTTTCAATTTGAAAACATGATTGGGTAAATCAAAACTTTCAAAACCGGGAGGTTGATCAACATACACTTCTTCTTGTATATAATCATTTGGAAATGCACTTTTTATATCCATTTGATAAAGTTTAAAATCCATGATAAATGCCAATGCAAGTAACATTCTAATGGCTTCTAATTTGGCTACAAGAGCATATGTTTCTTCATAATCTATTCCTTCTTCTTGATTATATCTTTTAGCTATTAATCTAGCTTTATTCCTTATAATGACACCACTTTCATCAAGTTTGTTCCTAAAGACCCATTTGGTGCCAATGATAGGACGATCACTAGGTCTAGGCACAAGTTCCCAAACTTGATTTCTTTCAAATTGGTTTAATTCTTCTTGCATGTCTAATATCCAGTGTTCATCAATAATGGCTTCATCTATGTTTTTAGGTTCAACTTGAGAAAAAAATGCCATATGGTTACATACATTTCTAAGAGAGTTTCGAGTTGTTACCCCTTTTGCGATATCACCTAGGATGTTGTCAAGTAGATGATGTCTTGAAGTCTTCCACTCTTTTGGAAAATCATTTTCCTTGTTTGCTCTTGATGTGAAGTCTCTTTCTCATTTTCTTCCTCTTTCTTTTGCTCCTTTTCTTTGTCATTGATGAGCATGTTTTCCAAAGCTTGTACAACATCATCAATAATATCCTTTCTCTGACCGAAAAAGTTAGTCTCATCAAAAGCAACATGAATAGACTCTTCTATAGTCATAGTTCTCTTATTATAGATTCTATAAGCCTTACTATGCAATGAATAGCCAAGAAATATTCCTTCATCAGCTTTAGCATCAAATTTGCCTAGGTTATCCTTTCCATTATTTAAAACAAAACACTTACAACCAAAAATATGAAGATAGGATATATTTGGCTTCCTTCCTTTGCATAGTTCATAGGGCGTCTTCTTTAAAATAGGTCTTATTAGGGCTCTATTCATTACATAACAAGCAGTACTTACTGCATCGGCCCAAAAATACTTAGGAAGGTTTAATTCATTTAGCATAGTTCTTGCCATTTCTTCTAAAGATCGATTTTTCCTTTCAACTACTCTATTTTGCTATGGAGTTCTTGGGGCAAAAAAATTATGCTCAATGTCATGTTCATCACAAAAAATTTCAAAAGACTCATTTTCAAACTCCCCACCACGATCACTTCTTATGGATGCAATGTTAAGATTTTTCTCATTTTGAATAACCTTAGCAAGTTTTCTACATGCTCGAAATTGCTCACTTTTATGATCTAGAAATAATGTCTATGTAAACCTAGAATAATCATCCATGATTACTAAAGCATAGTAATTTCCTCCAAAACTCATAGTTCTAGAAAGACCAAAAAGATTCATCTGTGATAGTTGTAAGGGTATAGAGGTCGAAACAATATTCTTCGATTTAAAAGATACCCTTACTTGTTTACCCTTTTGACAAGCATTACAAATTTTGTCGTTTTCAGATCTGAGTTTTGGTATTCCAATTACTAACTCCTTTTTAACTAGCTTATTTAAGTGATCCATGTGAATGTGTGCAATTCTTCTATCCCATAACCATGAATCATCTTCCTTACTCATGAGACATTGAATATTATTTGATGGAATATCATCTACGCTAATCATGTATATGTTATCCACTCTATGGCCAACAAACTTAACCTTTTTATCACTAATTCCTTTAATAATGCAACAGTTTAAATCAAAGATGACTATATTTCCTTTATCTTATAATTAGCTAATAATAAGTGTAACATTCCCATTTTCACCTAAGTTAATTAGCTCGCTGTTCCCGGCTAATTAGAGGGGTTAGCGATTAATTGAGAATTAATCGATTAATCTCGAGAGCAAGAGCTTAGTAAAATTAAAGGCAAGTTAACAATTGAAATATAATGCATTAAAGGTTAAAATTAAGAACCTAATTGCCCAATCCTTATTAACCCATGATTTAGAACATACAATCAAGGTGACCTAACTTTATTAACTAAGTGCGTGTCAAACACCACATCCTAATCATTTGAAAATTAATCCTCACACCCTCTTCACATAATTAATGAGGAAAAATCCTTTTCAATAAAAATGTGTTAAGGTATAATTGAACCAATCAAATTAATTAACATTTAGATAATTGTAACAATTATAAAGATGTAGAAACTTCCCTTTAATTATTGTCTGAAAGTTTGGTCAAGGTAAGAGTCATATCCAACCATCTATTTGCCTTCTCATCATACACCTCTAGATCAAGAGTCTATGCTAGTAGTATTCCTTAAGTCAAGACAAGAAATATACTCTCCTCCATCAAGATAGTGACACTTGGAGTGATCATAGCCATCCAAGCCAAATCCTAAGAGAGCTCATGCTTTTACCCACTTGAAAAACACTACATGGTCTTTACCCAAATTTGCTAAGACTCAAAGGAAACATAACTCTCTCTTTTGCCCTAAGGTTTTTCCACTCTCTTGCTTGTTGTAAGAAGCAAAGTCACCTCACTCCCTCCCTCATTTTGTGCGCCACCTTCAGCCCCCTCTCTCTCCTCATTCCATTTTTCATTTCCTCTCTCAAGACATAAAGCTCTCTCCTTTCTCCAAGACCCATTCCTACTCTCTTGTTCTTCCAAGCTTCATTGTTCTTCTTCTAACCTTCTTACTACTTCCTACCTCCTCTCCAACACCACACTTACAATCCCTTCAAGGACTAACATTTTTGGTCCTTGGAGAAACAAAGCCACTCATACACAAGCCCCATTTTCAAGCTTTCAAGAAGGAAGGCTCTCTTCAACCATCTCCTCATCCGAAATCTTTCAAGCAAGCTCTCTTTGGTAGTGACTCTTACCCTTCTTCTCTATGTATTTTTCAAGCTCTAGAATCCCTAAGCTCTTTCATAGCTAGGTGGTTTTAAAAGCTTGCTTCAAGGTCTCATGACCATATCTTACTCTATGACTTTTCTTACCTTGATGAAAATGTTGTTTTGAAATGAAATTTTGTGGTATGATGGTTTTTATATATCTTGCTTTATTTTGTTTTAAAGCACTAATTTGGTGACTAAAATCTTGAATATGATGGTGAGATAAAACATGAAAATAGTGACTTGAAGTGGTATAACAACATCTCCATAAGTTTAACATGTAAAACATAGAAACTAGTAAATCTGGAATTCTGGCAGTCTATAATGCGTACGATATATCTCACTCTACAAAATTCAAAATGTAATGAAACTAATTTTCTGTGAAAGTATACTCAAAGAGCTTTCGTAAAACATGTGAGATTTGGCCATAAAATGGGAGAGATATGAATTTTCAAAGTTTGCTGTTCCAGGATGGGTCTCTGTCCGGGCAGTAGGTAATAAAACGTGCATAACTCAAGTTATACAGAACATTTTTGAGTGGGACCAAGTTTGTTAGAAAGATAAGACATAGAGGAACATCCCCATAAAACAGTTTTGGCAGATTCCTTGTGAGGAGTTCACAGTAATGTTTAAAAGTCACTGACCCGAGATGAACTTTCAAGTCTGAATAGTCAGAATAAAATGTGCATAACTCAAGTTACAAAATGAATTTTTCAGTGGAGTTTCTTTTGTTTAAATATAGACTCAGAGAAGTATAATCATACCAAAATTAGAAACAAAATAGTAAAAGATAAAATTATGGTGAATTTTTGAAGTTACTGCCCCACTAAAAAAGTAAAACTGGTTAGGGTAACAGTTAAATGTTAATGAGGAATAAGCTTTAAGACATTAAGACCCTTACATCAAGTATTAGAAAACCTTCATAATTCAACTTAAAAAGCATCAAAAAGGATATTAGACAAAATTGGCCCTACAACTAATAAAAGAGGATACATAAGAGGCACCCTCAATTAAAAGCTTGCACCCGATTTACTAAGCTAAGCTTATAAAACTTTGCTTGAGAATATGCCTATATTTATGTGCAAGCATGATGTTATGATGATGATATGATAATGATGATATGATATGATGCTTAATGATACTGTGATATTGGTTTCTCTGGTTGGCAAAATTTTGGGAAGCTTCGGTCTAGCCGTTATGCTTCCGAAATTCTGTAAAAATTGTGGACTTAGAAATAATTTGCATCGTAAGCTTTAATAAGAAGAGACTCAATAAAGGGTGTGATCCTTCAAAAGGGAAGGTGACCTAATTTAAGTTCCCCTCACCCACGACTCACATGAGGCATGGCATGACCCAGCTAGTGTAAGTACCGAAATGTTATGGTGGCGACGGCCACGGTATGAGCTCATTACCACTTATGTTTAGTGGAAGAAAAGAAAAGGACTTAAGATAAGTCAAGTTAAGAAAAGAAAGGGACCTCGATCCGACCCAAGTAAAGAATGAAACTCATAAGATGTGCATGCATGATACAAATTGTCATACAAGTTCTTATGTATACCATGATGTTAGCATATGAGAAATACGTACTTAAAATGGAACTCACTTCGGACATTGATATTTTCGAAAACCTAAGAATTGAACCTATTGAATGCTCACTATTTTCATTTATAAAACCAAAGTGGCTGGGATGATGACGATGACACTTATGTGTTAGGGTCGAGTCCTACTGAGAAATCTTATTTCTCACCCTAGTTATTTTCCGTCTCGTCACCAGATACCCATGGCGCACCCCGTGGAGTGGAGCATGGACCCTCCCCACCATGAGTGGCCTACGATGGGGACACTCACGCTATTGTGGCCACGACGACCACAGTAGTTCGCACATATTTTTACCTGGGTCGAATTTTTGAGGAAGAGGAGCCAGAAGTCCCACCAGCCCCTATAGACGTTTCTTCAACTCACCTTGGACCGCCATTGGGTCCTTGGGATTTCCTGCTGGAGCCGCTGCCAGACATCGAGATGGAGCCGATATCTTCGGGTTTGCCCGCAGCCAATCCCGCGCCACCACTGGAGATACCTGTGATTGATGTGAGTTCGACGGCCACTCCTAGGGCCGCAGCCGTTTCGCCGCCGCTCCCCAAGTATCACCCCACCGCGTCTGAGGAGGATCCCTCTGAGGAACGTTCTTCGGTGGCCAGCTATACTCCTGGTCGTCGCATCCGTCGTGTTGAGGTGATCAGCAGGCACCTTCGTATCATCCATACTCCGCATGTTCCCCGAGGCTGAGGAGCGAGGGGGACCAGGCACTCAAGAACTTGAGTCCATCCGATTGAAGGGCACAGAAGGGGCAAAGAAGCTGGCACATGTCTTCGTGGGCCTATTCCATTATTGCTCCTTATCCTTTGTATTTCATTTGGTATCGAATTTTGTCAGATTTGTTTACGTTTGATATTTTGGAGCCATGGCATGACCATGAGTTTCGTTTCTATGTACTATTGGATATTATGAGGCTATTTATATCTATATGGTTGTTGTAGTGATGTGAATGCATGGTATTTTGATTTATCCCTTGTTCCTTCAATTTATACTAAAATATTTGTGATACGCTCGTTTATTGCTATCTTCTCGCGCAAGGCTTTACTTTTCAAAGTGACGACGTATTTCAAAAAAAAAAATTTACCGTATTTTCCGCATAATTTAATTTCAAGTGAAGTTTAGATTTCCACGAGCATAAGTAACAACTAATAACACGCCGTAATACAACTTAAGCGTAGTATGAGTTTATTAGGGTGTTACATTATGGTATCAGAGCAGTTCATCCTGTTAAAGCCTGAGGTTGGACTGACTATGCTTCTAAGCATAACTCTACGTGCGCTATGTTAAGTCATGCTGTAGATCCTGTCTGTATGATGGGATGTAGGACTTAGAATGCATGACCGTCATGTGAGATTGCCTTTAGTTGCTGTCATGCTTATGCTTGATATTGGGCCTGATCAACTCGATATTTTTGTTTTGGTGTGTTCAAGAACTAATGGCAACTCGCGGACGTACCGCCAACGAGCCCAGTAACAGCACGAACATCGCTGATTTCATGAGGACCTTTCAATAAATGGCGAACGCCATGCAAGCTCAAGCGACAACCGCTGAACACATGATGGATCAACTAAACCGAAGGTCTGAAGAGTCTGTCGGCGGAAATGGAGCAAGTGCTGAGTATCAGAAGTTCTCGGAGTTTAACAAGGCCAACCCGCCTAGAAGATCTACTCCATGCTGACTTGCTCGGAAACCCAAAAGGTAGCCTTTGCTACTTATATGCTGAAGACGGATGCCGAATTCTGGTGGAAGGGAACGAAGAGCTTGATGGAGAGCGACCAAAGAGAAATCACTTGGGACGTCTTCAAGACAGCTTTCTATGAGAAGTACTTCCCAATGTCTGTGAGGAATGCAAAAGAGATGGAGTTCCTGAGGCTCTACTAGGGAGGTATGAGCGTTGCTAATTACACTGCGAAGTTTGAGGAGCTGTGTAAGTTCTCCACCCTTTATCAGTGAAACCCCGATGAGCACTGGAAGTGCATGAAATATGAAGGAGGTTTGAGGGCCGACATCTTGGCATCCGCGGCCCTGTTGGAGATTCGGAACTATGTGGCCCTTGTCAATAAGAGTCGCGTAGTGGAGGAATGCAACCGTAAGTTAGCAATCCAGAGGTCGGAGGCCCATAAGAGAAAGCAGGCATCTCAAGGGCAACGCCAGAAGCAGCCCCCACAAAAGAGGCCCTACCATGGCGAAGGTTCCAAAGGCAAGCAACCACAGAGGTCCTCCGCCAATCCTCCAAGACCCGCCGGCCAGCCTCCAAAGCTTGCAACAAATTCCGTCTGCCCTAAATATAGGAAGCAACACAAAGGGGTTTGCTATACCGGACAAAACATTTGCTTCAAGTGTGGACAGCCGGGGCATTTCGCCAAGAATTGCACCAAGGACACACCTGCCCCTAAACCGCAACGCCAAGGGAGGGTTTTCACCATGAATGCCGAGGAGACCACGGAGTCTGATGATCTCATTCGAGGTATATGTGAAGTGAACAGTAACATCTTAACTGTATTGTATGACTCTGGTGCTACGCATTCTTTTATTTCCCATGATTGCGTAAGTAGATTGGCGCTGTCTATTTCTAAAATGCCTTATATGTTGCTTGTTTCTACTCCTACTGGGAAACCAGTTAGAACTTGTCTATGTTGTTTGAAATGTCAAATTCACATTGATGGTAGAACCTATGAGCCTGATTTAATCTGCCTTCCTTTATCGGGTTTAGATCTAATCTTAGGCATGGATTGGCTCTCAACAACCATGTTATATTAGATTGTGCTACCAAGTCAATCGTATTCCCTTCTTTACCTTCTAAACCTATTAGTTTAAGCTTGAAACCTATTGTGTTATACTGTTGTAAGATTGAGAATCAAGAATACGTTCTTCTATCGACTAGTGAGGTTGAACTAGAGCAAGCTCTTGATGAGATTCCTGTGGCGAATGAGTACCCTGAAGTCTTTCCTGAGGATATCCCTAAGTTTCCCCCTGAGAGAGAGATAGACTTTTCCATAGAACTGGTGCCAAGAACTGGACCAGTATCTATTGCACCCTACCGAATGTCCCCTTTGGAGTTGGAGGAGCTGAAGACCCAATTGGAGGAGTTGCTGGAAAAGAAGTTTGTGAAACTAGGTGCCTCACCTTGGGGAGCCCCGGTGTTGTTTGTCAAGAAGAAGGATGGAAGCATGAGGCTGTGCGGGGATTATCGGCAGTTGAACAAGGTCATAGTGAAAAATAAGTACCCCTTACCAAGGATAGATGACCTGATGGATCAACTTAGAGGAGCAGTGGTGTTTTCGAAGATAGATCTGAGGTCAGGATACCATCAAATTAGAGTGAAGGAGGAAGATATTCCCAAGACGGCCTTTAGGACTAGGTATGGGCATTATGAGTTTAGGGTAATGTCGTTTGGATTGACCAATGCCCCGGCTGTGTTTATGGATTATATGAACAGGATCTTTAGGCCATATCTGGATAAGTTTGTGGTGGTCTTTATAGATGGCATCCTCATCTATTCAAAGACGAAGGAGGAACATGAAGAGCATCTTAGGATTGTGTTGGAAATCTTGAGGGATAAGAAGCTTTATGCAAAGTTGTCGAAGTGTGAGTTTTGGCTAGAAGAAGTGAAGTTCTTGGGTCACATCGTGACTAAGGAAGGGATATCCGTAGATCCAAGCAAAGTGGAAGCTATAATGAATTGGGAGAGACCTACAACGGTGACGGAGATTCGAAGTTTTCTCGGCCTAGCCGGATATTATCGGAGGTTTATAAAGGGATTTTCTCAAATATCCCTCCCTTTGACTAAGCACTAGGAAGAATGCTACTTTTGTGTGGACTGAGGAGTATGAGAAAAGTTTTCAAGAGTTGAAGGCGAAGTTGACTTCCACACCTGTACTAGTTCTACCCGACCCTAAGGGAGCCTTTGAGGTTTACTATGATGCCTCTGGAAGAGGGTTAGGTTGTGTTCTGATGCAAGATCGTAGTATAGTAGCATACGCCTCTAGGCAACTGAAACCTCATGAAGTTAATTATCCAACCCATGACCTGGAATTAGCGGCCGTGGTGTTTGCCTTGAAAATATGGAGGCACCATCTATATGGAGTTAGGTTTGAGGTATTCTCGGATCATAAGAGTTTGAAGTACTTGTTTGATCAGAAGGAGCTTAACATGAGGCAGAGAAGGTGGATAGAATTCTTGAAGGACTATGATTTCGGGTTGAACTACCACCTGGTAAGGCTAATGTGGTGGCAGATGCACTGAGCCGCAAGTCATTGCATGTGTCGTGGATGATGGTCAAGGAAGCGGAGTTGATTGAGAGCTTTAGAGACTTGAACCTCGGAGTTACCCTGACCCCTCGTAGCATAAGGTTGAATTTGATCAAGGTGACGAGCGAGTTCAAAGGACAAATTATGCAGGCTCAGGAAGAAGATGAAGAGTTCTTGAGGATAGTAGCCCAGGTAAAGGAGGGAAAGCTGAAAGAATTTACTCAAGGCGTTGATGGCATGTAGAGGTATCAAGGGAGGATATGTGTACCTGCTAAGAATGACTTGAGGAGGATGATTGTAGAAGAAGCTCACAAAGGTCATTTCACCATGCATCCTGGCATGACGAAGATGTACCAAGACCTCAAGAGAATGTTTTGGTGGCCAGGCATGAAACGAGACGTAGCAGAAGTGGTGGATAAGTGCTTAGTTTGTCAAAAGGTGAAAATTGAACACCAAAAACCCTCAGGCATGCTGCAACCATTGGAGATCCCTGAATGGAAATGGGATGGAATCTCTATGGATTTCGTGATAGGTTTACCCCAAACACAAGTAGGATTTGATGCCATATGGGTTGTTGTGGATAGATTGACAAAGTCTGCCCACTTCTTACCCATAAGAGCGAATTATCCTTTGGATAAACTAGCCTAGCTATACATCCAAGAGATTGTAAGACTGCATGGAGTACCGACAACCATTGTGTCTGATAGAGACCCAAGGTTTACCTCTAGGTTTTGGGGAGCCTTGCAAAAGGCATTTGGGATGAAACTTTGTTTAAGTACAGCCTACCACCCCCAGATTGATGGACAATCAGAAAGAACCATACAAACCCTAGAGGATATGTTGAGAGCATGTGTAATGGATCGACCTAGAAGTTGGGACAAACACCTACCCCTCATCGAGTTCGCCTACAACAATAGCTTCCATGCTAGCATTGGGATGACGGCTTATGAAGCCCTGTATGGCAGAAAGTGCCAATCTCTGCTTTGTTGGTATGAACTGGGTGAGCAAAGCCTCTTAGGGCCTGATCTGATCAGTCAAACCACTGAACAAATTAAGAGAATAAGGGAAAGGATTCTCTTAGCACAGAGTTGTCAGAAGAGCTATGCGGATAAGAGGAGAAAGCCAATCGAGTTCCAAGAGGGAGAACACGTATTCTTGAAAATCACTCCTACAACAGGCATTGGTAGAGCCCTTAGAGTCAAAAAGTTGAGCCATTGTTTTCTTGGCCCTTTTGAAATCTTGAAACGAGTAGGAACAGTTGCCTACCAAATAGCATTACCACCCCATTTGTCAAACCTTCACAATGTTTTCCATGTCTCCGAACTGAGAAAGTACAACTCCGACCCCGATCATCTTCTTGAGCCAGAAAGTGTACAGTTAAGGGAAGACCTAACCTTCGACCTACCGCCTATGAGAATCATAGATAGGAAGGTCAAGCAGCTAAGGAACAAGTCTATGCCCTTAGAAAAAGTGGCCTGGGGAAGAGGAAACTTGGAAGAGCACACGTAGGAACTCGAGGCAGAGATGCAAAGAGATTTTCCCCACTTGTTTTCAGGTAACAAATTTTGAGGGCAAAATTCTTTTCAAGGAGGGGAGAAATGTAACATCCCCATTTTCACCTAAGTTAATTAGCTCGCTGTTCCCGGCTAATTAGAGGGGTTAGCGATTAATTGAGAATTAATCGATTAATCTCGAGAGCAAGAGCTTAGTAAAATTAAAGGCAAGTCAACAATTGAAATATAATGCATTAAAGGTTAAAATTAAGAACCTAATTGCCCAATCCTTATTAACCCATGATTTAGAACATACAATCAAGGTGACCTAACTTTATTAACTAAGTGCGTGTCAAACACCACATCCTAATCATTCGAAAATTAATCCTCACACCCTCTTCACATAATTAATGAGGAAAAATCCTTTTCAATAAAAATGTGTTAAGGTATAATTGAACCAATCAAATTAATTAACATTTAGATAATTGTAACAATTATAAAGATGTAGAAACTTCCCTTTAATTATTGTCTGAAAGTTTGGTCAAGGTAAGAGTCATATCCAACCATCTATTTGCCTTCTCATCATACACCTCTAGATCAAGAGTCTATGCTAGTAGTATTCCTTAAGTCAAGACAAGAAATATACTCTCCTCCATCAAGATAGTGACACTTGGAGTGATCATAGCCATCCAAGCCAAATCCTAAGAGAGCTCATGCTTTTACCCACTTGAAAAACACTACATGGTCTTTACCCAAATTTGCTAAGACTCAAAGGAAACATAACTCTCTCTCTTTTGCCCTAAGGTTTTTCCACTCTCTTGCTTGTTGTAAGAAGCAAAGTCACCTCACTCCCTCCCTCATTTTGTGCGCCACCTTCAGCCCCCTCTCTCTCCTCATTCCATTTTTCATTTCCTCTCTCAAGACATAAAGCTCTCTCCTTTCTCCAAGACCCATTCCTACTCTCTTGTTCTTCCAAGCTTCATTGTTCTTCTTCTAACCTTCTTACTACTTCCTACCTCCTCTCCAACACCACACTTACAATCCCTTCAAGGACTACCATTTTTGGTCCTTGGAGAAACAAAGCCACTCATACACAAGCCCCATTTTCAAGCTTTCAAGAAGGAAGGCTCTCTTCAACCATCTCCTCATCCGAAATCTTTCAAGCAAGCTCTCTTTGGTAGTGACTCTTACCCTTCTTCTCTATGTATTTTTCAAGCTCTAGAATCCCTAAGCTCTTTCATAGCTAGGTGGTTTTAAAGCTTGCTTCAAGGTCTCATGACCATATCTTACTCTATGAGTTTTCTTACCTTGATGAAAATGTTGTTTTGAAATGAAATTTTGTGGTATGATGGTTTTTATGTATCTTGCTTTATTTTGTTTTAAAGCACTAATTTGGTGACTAAAATCTTGAATATGATGGTGAGATAAAACATGAAAATGGTGACTTGAAGTGGTATAACAACATCTCCATAAGTTTAACATGTAAAACATAGAAACTAGTAAATCTGGAATTCTGGCAGTCTATAATGCATATAGTATATCTCACTCCACAAAACTCAAAATGTAATGAAACTAATTTTCGTGAAAGTAGACTCAAAGAGCTTTCCAAGTATGCAAAATATGTGAGATTTGGCCTTAAAACGGGAGTGATATGAATTTTCAAAGTTTGCTGTTCCTAGATGGGTCTCTGTCCGAGCAGTAGGTAATAAAATGTGCATAACTCAAGTTATACAGAACATTTTTGAGTGGGACCAAGTTTGTTATAAAGCTAAGACATAGACGAACATCCCCATAAAACAGTTTTGGCAGATTCCTTGTGAGGAGTTCACAGTAATATTTAAAAGTCACTAACCCAAGATGAACTTTCAAGTCTGAACAGTCAGAATAAAATGTGCATAACTCAAGCTACAAGAGTGGGGTTTCTTTTGTTTAAAAATATACTCAGAGAAGTATAATCATACCAAAATTCGAAATAAAAGAATAAAAGATGAGATTATGGTGAATTTTTGAAGTTACTGCCTCACTGCAAAAGTAAAACTGATTAGGGTAAAAGTTAAAGGTTAATGAGGAATAAGCTTTAAGACATTAAAACCCTTACATCAAGTATTAGAAAACCTTCATAATTCAACTTAAAAAGCATCAAAATGGATATTAGACAAAATTGGCCCTACAACTAATAAAAGAGGATACGCAAGAGGCACCCTCAATTAAAAGCTTGCACTCGATTTACTAAGCTAAGCTCATAAAACTTTGCTTGAGAATATGCCTATGTTTATGTGCAAGCATGATGTTATGGTGATGATGTGATGATGGTGATATGATAACGATGATATGATATGATGCTTAATGATACTATGATATTGGTTTCTCTGGTTGGTAAAATTTTGGGAAGCTTCGGTCTAGCCGTTATGCTGCCGAAATTCTGTAAAAATTGTGGACTTAGAAATATTTTGCATCATAAGCTTTAATAAGAAGAGACTCAATAAAGGGTGTGATCCTTCAAAAGGGAAGGTGACCTAATTTAAGTTCCCCTCACCCACGACTCACATGAGGCATGGCATGACCCAGCTAGTGTGAGTATAGGGGATAGGGCTTACATGAGCTATGCCATGACCCAGCTAGTGTAAGTACCGAAATGTTATGGTGGCGACGGCCACGATATGAGCTCATTACCACTTATATTTAGTGGGTGAAAAGAAAAGGAGTTAAGATAAGTCAAGTTAAGAAAAGAAAAGGACCTCAGTCTGACCCAAGTAAAGAATGAAACTCATAAGATGTGCATGAATGATACAAATTGTCATACAAGTTCTTATGCATACCATGATGTTAGCATATGAGAAATATGTACTTAAAATGGAACCCACTTCGGACATTGATATTTTCAAAAACCTAAGAATTGAACCTATTGAATGCACACTGTTTTCATTTATAAAACCGAAGTGGCTGGGACGATGACGATGACACTTATGTGTCAGGGTCGAGTCCTACTGAGAAATCTTATTTCTCACCGTAGTTGTTTTTTCATCTCGTCACTAGATACCCATGGCGCACCCCGTGGAGTGGAGTATGGACCCTCCCCACCATGAGTGGGCCTACGATGGGGATACTCACGCTATTGTGGCCACGACGACCATAGTAGTTCGCACATATTTTTATCTGGGTCGAATTTTTGAGGAAGAGGAGCCAGAAGTCCTGCCAGCCCATGTAGACGTTTCTTCATCTCACCTTGGACCGCCATTGGGTCCTTGGGATTTCCCACCGGAGCCACTGCCAGACATCGAGATGGAGCCGATGTCTTCGGGTTTGCCCGCAGCCGATCCCGTGCCACCACCAGAGATACCTGTGATTGATGTGAGTTCAACGGCCACTCCTAGGGCCGCAGCCATTTCGCCGCCGCTTCCCGAGTATCACCCCGCCGCGTCTGAGGAGGATCCCTCCAAGGAACATTCTTTGGTGGCCAATTATACTCCTGGTCGTCGCATCCGTCGCGTTGAGGTGATCAGCAGGCACCCTCGTATTATCCGTACTCCTCATGTTCCCCGAGGCCGAGGAGCGAGGGGGACCAGGCATTCAAGAACTTGAGTCCATCCAATTGAAGGGCGCGAAAGGGGCAGAGAAGCCAGCACATGTCTACGTGGGCCTATTCCATTATTGCTCCTTATCCTTTGTATTTCATTTGGTATCAAGCTTTGTCAGATTTGTTTACGTTTGATATTTTGAAGCCATGGCATGACCATGAGTTTCCTTTCTATGTACTATTGGATATTTTGAGGCTATTTATATCTATATGGTTGTTGTAGTGATGTGAATGCATGGTATTTTGATTTATCCCTTGTTCCTTCAATTTATACTGAAATCTTTGCGATACGCTCGTTTATTGCTATCTTCTCGCACAAGGCTTTACTTTTCAAAGTGATGACGTATTTCAAAAAAAAAAGAAAAAAATTTTTTATCATATTTTCCGCATAATTTAATTTCAAGTGAAGTTTAGATTTCCATGAGCATAAGTAACACCTAATAACACGCCGTAATACGACTTAAGCGTAGTATGGGTTTATTAGGGTGTTACAATAAGTAAATTATGCTTAAGGCCATCAACAAATAAGACATTTTCTATAGAAGTAGAAGGAGTTTTACCAATTTTACTAACTCCGAGTATTTTTCCTTTGTTATTGTCACCATAGGTCACATGTCCATGCTTCTTAAGAGTTATGTGTGAGAATTTTGATACATCTCCTATCATGTGGTTGGAGCATCCAGTATCAAGGTACCAATTTGAGATCTTGACCTTTAAGCATACCTACATCACATATTCAAATTTTGGATTTAAGTACCCAAATTTCTTGGGTCCTTGATTGATAGACTTGGGCAACATTTCATTTGGAATCCATATTATCTTTTCCGCTTACATGTCCATTCTTTCTAATATAACATGTTGATGCACTACGCCCTTTATTACCATTATAAAAACATTTTATGAAAAGAGCGCGAGAGGTAGATGATAAAGAAAAGAAGTTTTTATAATACTTTTGTTGTCCCTTAGGATTATAACCTAATCCAGCCTTATCAAACATACATGTTTGTTTTCCCAACAATATGTCTAGGTTATTTCTACCAAATGTGAACTTAGCAAGTACATTTTTCAAATCAGTAATTTCTTTCTCAAAGTTTTTACAAGATGAGCATGAAAATGATGTAGTTGTATTCTCATATGTTAGACATTTAGAGCAAGTAGAGTTTGCATCAATTAATACAAGAGTTTTATTTTCAATTTTCAGTTCTTCTAATTCTTTGTTTAGCCTAGAAATCTCTTCTTCCAAAGATGAAATAATTTTCTTAGAGGAAGCAACAAGTTTAGTAAGTCTTAAAGATTCTTCATGCAAATCATTAAAAGCATCTTGTAACTCATCAAATGAAGGAGAGAGATTAGTACTAGAAGTTGTTGGTATAGCCATGAGACTAAGGTTTGCAACTTCATTCTCGAAGTCACTAGATGATTTTGTGTCATTTTCCTCCCATGTTATATATGCCTTCTTGCCTTTCTTTTCCTTGATTGATTTCTTCGTAAGTTTCTTCATTCTCTTTAAATAAATTGGACACTCCTTCTTCATATGGCCAGGTTGGCCACATTCATAGTCTTTGGTGTAGATGAAGCTTCTTCTATCTTGATAAGATTTTTCTTAGGTGGAAAAGGACTTCTTCTTTGGTTTTCCTTCTTCCTAAGAAATCTTCCAAACCTTTTCACAATGAGACTAAAGTTTTCATCATTTTCTTCAACTCCTTCTAAGCTATCTTTTTCATCTTGATCACTTCTATCTTGTGTAGAGGAGGTGACCTTTAGGGCTATTCCTTTCTTTCTTTTGTCATTCTCCTCATGTTGATTAAGCCTATTAAGTTCCAACTCATGCTCTTAAAGTTTGCCAAAGAGAGTGGCAAGAGTCACAGTAGCCAAGTTTTTTTGGAAATGTCTTTCCCAATGAAGTAAGATGATTAGCAATATGTGTGAATCTCTTTTGCATATCTTGAACGCTCTCATTTTGATTCATTCTAAATAGTTCATATTCGTGTGTGAGAGTGTTAATTCTAGCCCTTTTAACTTCACTAGTACCTTCATGAGTAACTTGTAAGGTATCCCACATTTCTTTGGCTGTTTTACAATTAGACACATGAAAGAATTCATCATGTCCTAAAGCAGAGGTAATGATATTCTTTGCTTTCAAATTATATTGAACCTTCTTTTTATCCTCATCACTCCATTCATTCCTAGTCTTTTCAACAATTTTTCCTTTAACTAGTTTTGTTGGATCAAAAGGTCTTTTTTCCACATCATCCCAAACGTCTAAGTCTATTGCTTTAATAAAGATTCTCATATGGGTTTTCCAATATGAATATCCATCCCTATTAAAAGCAGGTGGCCTATTTATGGAAGTACCTTCTGACAAAAAAGAGTCTGATGAGGCCATTACTCTTGAAGCGGTTAAGCTTTTACAAGAATTAGGCTCCAATACCACTTGGTACCAAGTAGCCTCAAGAACTTAAGAGGAGGTGAATTAAGTTCTAAAGTTTTTCTAATTCTTTTTGCAAAAATCCCTTTCTCTTGAATCTTATTTGAGAATAAGCGATTAAGTGATTGACTATTTGCAAATCAATGCAAGTTCTAAATTATTTCAACAATAAATAGAATGAATTTAATTTGCAATTAAGTAAAAAGATAAGAGTAGAGAAAGTGCAAACTCAGATTTATCTTGGTTCGGTCACCCTTTGTGGCCTACGTCCAGTCCCCGAGCAATTAACTCAGGATTTTCCATTATATCCAATTCTTCAAGGGTTTTGAAACCTTTACAACCCTTGAGTACTCACACTTTGGGCCCCTTCACCCTTGTGTTTAAGTCACTCAAAACAAAAAAGATACCTCACCTTTTTTACACTTGAGGGATGCATCACCCTTTTACAACTTTGAAGAAGTAAGGAAAGAATTGATCACTCTCTCAAAGAGGAAATAGTACACTTGAAGCACTATAAAGCTTATCAAACGATAACTCTCTTTGGCCACAAAAACTGAGTTAGAAATCAAGGAACTAATTGAAAATAATGGTTAAGAGTGTTTAATCCTTGAGTGCTCTGCAGAAGAAATATGTTATGAATGGCTATTTATAGGCCTCAAAGATTGTTCTAGGCGTTTGAGAAAAGTAGCCAATAGACATGGCTTTTGAGAACTAGCTATTTTTTTGCAGTTAGGGCTCATAGTAATCGATTACGATGGCAAAAAAACTAAGTTTCTAGGCAAGTCTTTGAAAGTGGTAATCAATTACCCCATGTGGTAATTGATTACAAGTGAAACCCAAAACTGGTTATCAATTACATACTTTGAAAACGCGGATGTAACGACTTTTTGAAAATTCTAACGAGCTTAATCGATTGAAAAAATTATGTCATCGATTATGCCTTTCGAAAACATGTATTTTCTCACTTTAAAACCATATTTTCCATAGACTAAGTTTACGGCAAACTATTTATGAATTCAAAATATACTTTCAGAAATCAATATCCAAATGGATAGCTTATCCAAAACATTTGTCAAACACAATCTTAGAGTTTCAAAAAACTTGGCTATGAGAATTATTAAAAGAAAAGCTTTTAACATGAAGAACGTACATCCTACAAATCTATACCATTTATTCTTGGACTTGGTTGTCTTCAAGTAATCTCATGCTCTTTGATTGCATCCATTCGTCACCTTTTTGGCATCATCAAAACCTACAATAAAAGCATGCACATGATGGATTAGCTAAGTTCTCCACTTATCTGAGGATGCTCCAAACGAAGCTTGGACATCCATCAAGTATGAGTTTGGCCTAAGACCAGAGATTAAGCATAGCATGGCACATCTAGAAATTCACAATCAAGCCATGCTAGTAAACAAGTGTTACATCACAAAGCAGATTCTTGCTGACATGGCCAGAGAACGATAGAATCAATTCAAGAGAAATTGAGAGCTTGAATTTGTTGGAGGCCGCAATAATAAGTTAAGAGGACCTCCAAACAAGAAAGTCAATGCTACCCACTCATAATGTGGAAAGGATAATAGCTACCCACCATGTTGGGTTGGCTTAGGAATTTGCTACATATGTGGACCACTAGATCACTATGCAAAATATTGCCCTTAAAGAAAGGAGAAAGGTCCTACCTTGAGACCGCAGATTAAAAGGAAAGTGTTTGCCCTGAGTGGCGAAGAGGCGACTCAAGATCCAAGCCTCATACAAAGTAAGTGTCTTATTCAAGAGCACTCTTTAAGTGTGCTTTATTGATACATGCTCTAGAAGACAAATTGGATATTCTAGCACAAGGGGGCAAGATGGAGATTTTAACATGCCTACGGGATCACACGAGCAAGAGCAAAGAGGCTTAAGGAAGACTTTGGGAACTTGGCTAAAGCAATTGTGGAAGAGATGCATCAAGAATAGGCTAAAGAGACCAAGATACCAACTTATACTAATGGGCAACCCAAGATCTTGTTGTTTGCTGTAAATTGGGCTTAGAAGCTTATTCTGGCCGTATTGGACCATTCTCATATTTTGGTCTTGTTTAGTTTTGTGAGTTTAAGTATTTAGAACATCTAAACTTTTAATTATTTAATTTTGCCCAGATTTTATGCTTTGTGTTTTATCCAACCCAATCCTTATTATTTAACATCTAAACACTTCTAATTGGGCTTGGGTTTAGGTTAAGTCTTTGACCTCAAGTAAGAGGTTATAAATATCTCAAGAAACGCATTGCTTAGTGTAACATCCACCAAAATTCTCTTATCGTTTTTCGTCCGATTGTTCAGTTTTTATCAAGTAATTGAGATTAATTAAAATTTGATTAAATAATTATTTAGGATCAATTGAATAGCAATTAATTGAGTTTAGGTACTAGTTAATTAAGTTAGAAGTATAGGAGATTTCATAAAATTTTCTTGAAAACCGATTTACCGATTTAAAGAAAATCGAAAAGATTACGGTATTTTAAACTGTCGGAACCGAACCAATAAAATTTCAACTCATTAACCCTACTTTAAGTGGCTGAGAACTCAGCCACTTAACTCCTAAAAGTGGTGCCACTTTCGCCACAAGAAAGGAGGAAGGTTGGCTGAATTTCAGCCTCCCAAGTTTCAACCAATCAAAGCCACCCATTCTAACTACCACTCCATGCCTATATAACACAATTCTCTTCTTTCCATTCATCCCATTTCTACGTTGCTTTCTTGCCTCATTTCAGCTCTCTTCTTCTCCTCTCCACTCATTCAACTCCATCAAATCATCAAGCCCAACCAAGTTTTGTTCATCCAAGTTCCAAAATCAAGCCAAATCATAACATAACAAGAGGTAGGGGTTTAATTCTTGCCTTGATTCTCTGATCTTGGATGGCTGGTGGTGGCTTATTTTGTTAATCTTTGAGGTATTGATTGAATGATTATGATGATATATGGCTAGTTTATTGGCTATTTGTGAGGTTAAAACCGAATTGGAAGCAAGAAAGTATGAAAATAGGAAGAGCTGAGAAGCTGGAAAACTTAAAACCCTCAATAGTCCATACGGCAGAGTGTACGGCTCTGCCTACCACCATTTAAATTCAATAAAACTATTTTTATATGAAACTAGACATCTAGAGCTTTCCATACATATATCATATAAGGCCATTGGATAAGTATTGAAAGAGATATGAATTTTTGAATTTCGACCTAGGTTTCTAACTTTGATTCTGGGCAGACTGGGTTGTTCAGGGTAGAACTTGCCCTATATTATTGGAATTGAATGAAATTAACTTTTTTAGAAAGCTTACACATAGCAGAATGTCCCATAAAAATTTCAAAGTTAAATAAGATCCCGTTTGCTCCCATTGATCCAAGAAATTTTCCCTATGTCCAAATTAGGCCAGAGCAGGGCAGTTCAAAAAGGTCAGATTCAGGGGTTATAACTCGAGCCTTACTAAGTCAAATGGAATGGAAATTTTTGTAAATGAAATTTTGTCCTATTACCTTTAATATGAGACTAATTTTGTATAATTTGAATTGGTTTTCGATTTTTATTGGATTTTTACTTTTAAGTGTCTGATTCTGGCTAGCCACTGGGCAGGCCGGGATAAAACCTAAACAACTCGAGCTATAGTTCTCAAAATTAGATGGGACTAAAGAGGTTAGAAAATAGACACATAACACTTTAACATATCCAAAATTATGATCCAAATGAGTTAAATAGAAATTATGGCTTGATTTAAAAAAATCGGGTTGAATGATTATGCTGAGGCAGTAACTCTACCTTAATGAGACCAATATTTCTATGAGTTCAATATTAAATTATGAATGCAATATTTGTGACCTCTATGAGAAATTGGTGTTCTGATATACTGGCACTATTCATAGGGAAGCAGAAACATTCTGTTATGCTGCCGAAATTTTGGTAAAATCTATGCATGAGTTATGATATACATGTTAATACATTTGCATTTTCAAGAAAGCTATGAAAGTTATGTTAAGAATTATGTTATTATGAAAGTTCCATGCTACTTGGGCCAGTCCCAGATAAAGTTAAGGGGAATAGATCGGTGGAAAAGTCGGGTAAAGCAACCCGGTATTCTTGTATAGGAACGAGCTCGATCCTGAAAAGTAGACTATTACCCAGGAGTCTAAAATGGCCAAGAACTCCCAAGGGACCAAGTGATGGAAAATGATGAAAAGTAATGGAAAAGTTTATGAAGAAAGGTTCAATAATAAGTTTTGCATGATTACATTAAATGCGTGATTACATTGAATAGTCACTGCAAGTTGTTTACAGTTTGTCTGTTATATTTACATACTGCTGCATGTTCATTTGTTCTGCTCATTATTCTGTATTTTACTGTTAGTAGCCTATTCTGTTTCTTGTGCTATCTTAAGTAAAACTGGACCTTGTCTCGGTCTAGACATTTTCTTAAGCTTATTAAATATAGAGTTAAGTTTGATCTCATGTTTTTATAATTAAATAAAACCCGAGGCAACTGAGAATGAATGTGACGTCAGTTAAACGCCATACACGAACCCTACTGAGAATTTCTATAAATACTCACCTTGTGTTGTATTTCTGCATCATTCTCAGACGTTGGCGATGGATTCGACGGCCACTCCACTTACTGTGATTTCCAGACCTGCGGCTCCACGATGATCCAATATTGGACTCATCATACATAGCTGGATCTTGCCATTTCTGTCTCTACCTTTTCAGAAATAGGAGTTTTGCTGTTTCTTTATTTTACCCACTTTTGAACCCATATATAAACTGAAGCGTTGGCTTCCAACTCACATATGTATGTATACAACTAATGATATAATACCTGTTTTCCTTTCTATAGTGCTTTTTGTTAAATTTTGTTACGTTCTACAATATTGTTCACGTTTATAATATAGAGCGCGTCGTTTCGTAAGTATATTCGCCAAATATGTACATATGTCAAGGAAAAAGAAAATATAGTATAAGAAATACAGCTATAAACAGAGAACTAACACGGTAACGCAACCTATCCAATTTCGTGCTATGACTTAAGCATAACATTAACTTGGTAAGGTGTTACATTTTTGGTATCAGAGCAGTTCATCCTAGCTAAGGCCTGAGGATTGGACTGACTATGCTTCGTGTTTATTCTGTACTTTAGCTGATAACATGCACTAGATCTTGCCTGTATGGTTGAGACACAGACGTGCATGTGTATGAAGTGCCTGACCGTGTGAGCTGTTATTTACTAGCACATTAAACTTAGTATTGAGCCTGATCAACTCAATAACTTTTGTTTTGTATGCTCAGAACTTAATGGCTTCTGGAAGGCGAGACAGACCACGTGCAGAACCTGCTCCAGAGGACCAACTGACTTTATGGCCATCATGCGAGAAATGGCTCATGCAATGCGGGAGCAAGCTGTGGCAGCTCACCAGATGATGGAATAGCTAGGCAGGTGACCTGAGGCAAGCTACGGAGGAAACCCTCATGGTCCAGGAGCTGACCTGGACTATCTCAAGTTTGCTGAGTTCAGGAAGGCAAATTCGTCCAGTTTTCGAGGGGCGTATGATCCTGATAAAGCTGACAAATGGATTAAAGCCATGGAGAAGATTTTCTCCATCCTAGATTGCTTGGATCAGCAAAAGGTGACCTTTGCCACTTACATGATCGAAGCAGATGCTGAGTTTTAGTGGAACGGCGTAGGAAGATTGTTCGAAGAATCTCAGATGGCAGTCACCTGGACAATGTTTAGGGATGTATCTTACTAGAAGTACTTTCTGGCTTCCGTTCGAAATGCCAAGGAACTTGAGTTTATGCAGCTTCATCAAGGAAATCGGACGATATCTGAACACATTGCCAAGTTCAAAGAGCTGTGCAAATTTTCTACGATTTACCAGAGGAACCCAGATGAAGCTTGGAAGTGCATCAAATTTGAGGGAGGATTACGAGAAGATATTCTTACCATAATAGGGCCAATGGAGGTTAGAGATTTTCCTACGTTAGTAAATAAATGCCGACTTGTGGAAGATTGTAATTTGAAGCTAGCGGTAGCCAGGGCATCTGGTGGTAGTTTCAAGAAGGGGTTGGCCCCACAGGGCCCAAGATTCAAGCCCAACATACAATAGCAAAAGAGATTTCTGCTAGTAGGGAACAAGGGCAAGCAGTCCCAAAGGCCTAGTCTAAATCCGACTTGTACGAAATGTGGTAAGAATCATGGCGATCAGCCATGTTTGACAGGCCAGAATGTTTGCTATGGGTGTGACAAGCCAGGCCACAAAATTTATGAGTATCCAACTAAGAATCCATCACAGCCGCCTCGACCCCAACATCAAGGACGAGTCTTTACAATGAGCGCAGAAGAAGCTGATAGGTCTAAAGGACTAATTCAAGGTACATGTGGAGTGGACGGTGAGACTTTAACTGTACTCTATAATTCGGGTGCCTCCTACTCATTTATTTCTCACAATTGTGCGGTTGTTTTGCAATTACCAATTTCTGAATTACCTTATGATCTACTAGTTTTTACTCCTACCAATGGACCTATTAGAACTAGTCAAATATGCATCAATGTTCTTCTTCAAATTGAGGGTCGGACCTTTGCAGCCAATTTGATTTGTCTCCCTTTATCTAGCCTTGATGTAATTCTGGACATAGATTGGCTTTCTGCCAATCGAGTTGTACTCAATTGTTCCGATAAGATGGTGGTATTCCCCTCTGTCTCATCTTCTTAATCCCAAGCCTCAACACTCTTCTATCTGAACTCTTTTGGGTCAAAGAGTCAAGGATACATTCTCTTGTCAGTTAATGTGACAGAAGTTGAGCAGAAACTAGAGGAGATCCCAGTTGTTAAGGAATATCCTGATGTTTTTCCAGAGGATATCCCTGAATTCCATCCTGAGGGAAAGATTGAGTTCACCATTGAGTTGGTTCTAGGTGCGGGACCAATATCGATAGCTCCGTAGCAAATGTCACCGTTAGAGCTAACAGAACTAAAGAGACAGATTGAGGAGCTTTTGGAAAAAGGATTCATACAGCCAAGCGCGTCGCCATGGGGAGCTCCAGTCTTGTTGGTCAAAAAGAAGGATGGGAGCATGCGCTTATGCGTGGATTATAGGCAGTTGAATAAAGTAACGATTAAGAATAAATATCCACTGCCAAGGATTGATGATCTCATGGACCAACTACAAGGTGCAATGGTATTCTCCAAGATCAACTTGCATTCCGGATATCACCAAATTCAAGTTCGGGAACAAGATATCCCTAAGACAGCTTTTCAAACTCATTATGGACACTATGAGTATATCGTAATGTCATTTGGACTGACGAACACACTAGCAGTATTCATGGATTACATAAATCAAATATTTGGCCTATATCTGGACAAATTTGTAGTGGTCTTCATCGACAATATACTTGTCTATTTGAAGATGGAGTAAGAGCATGCGGAACACTTACGACTGGTTCTGCAAATTTTTAAAGAAAAGAAACTTTATGCCAAGTTATCCAAATGTGAATTTTGGATGAAAGAAGTAAAATTCCTCGGCCATGTAGTGTCCTCTAGAGGAGTCTCTGTAGACCCCAGCAAAGTAGAAGTGATTCTAAATTAGGAAAGGCCGACCACAGTCTCTGAAGTCAGGAGTTTTCTAGGCTTAGCTGGATATTACAGGCGATTCGTTAAGGATTTTTCTCGAATAGCCTTGCCCTTGACCAAGCTGACTAGGAAGAATGTTCCGTTTGAGTGGACGCCAGAGTGCAAACAAAGTTTTCAGGATTTGAAGAGGAGGTTAACTACGACACCAGTGTTAGCCTTACCAGACCCTCGTGGATCATTTGAGGTCTATTGTGATGCTTCCAAACAAGGGTTAGGGTGCGTGTTGATGCAAACCAGAAATGTGGTCGCATATGCCTCTAGGCAATTAAAGCCACATGAAAGGAACTATCCTACTCACGACCTCGAATTAGCAGCAGTAGTATTTGCTTTGAAGATATGGAGACATCACCTGTATGGAGTGAGGTTCGAGGTCTTTTCTAATCATAAGAGTTTGAAGTACCTCTTTGATCACAAGGAATTAAACATGAGGCAGCGGAGATGGATGGAACTCCTTAAAGACTACGAATTTGAATTGAAGTACCACCCAGGTAAGGCAAACATTGTGGCAGATGCTTTGAGCAGGAAATCATTGACTATGGCCTGGATGATGATTAAAGAGATGGAGCTTATTGAAAGCTTCCGAAATCTGAATTTGGGAATCCTCATGACTCCCAAGACCCCTCAGTTACACCAAATTGAGATAACCAGTAGCTTTAAGGACCAGATTTGGCAAGCACAGCGGCAAGATGCTAATTTTCAACGTACGATTAATCTCGTGCAATCAGGGAAACTAATGGGTTTTGCCGAAGATAAAGAAGGCATCTGGTAGTGTCACGACAAAGTGTGTGTTCCTAAAAGGAACGATCTCCGAAGAAGAATCTTAGAAGAAGCACATAAAGGCGAATTCACCGTACATCCTGGCATAACTAAAATGTATCAAGACCTCAAGAAAATGTTTTGGTGACTAGGCATGAAATCAGATGTGGCGAACTTCGTGGGTAAGTGCTTGGTCTATCAGAAGGTGAAAGTATAACATCAGAAACCCTCTAGGATGTTATAACCTTTGGAAATCCCTGAGTGGAAGTAGGAGAGTATTTCCATGGATTTTGTGATGGGGTTACCAAGAACGTCATCAGGATATGATGCTATATGGGTCATTGTGGATAAACTAACCAAATCTGCTCACTTCCTACCCATTCAAGCAAATTATCCACTGGAAAAATTAGCTCAGTTGTACATTCAAGAGATTATAAGGTTGCATGGTACCCCTTCAACTATTATCTCTAATCGAGACCCAAGGTTTACCTCACGGATCTGGGGAGCTTTACAAAAGGCATTTGGTGCTAAGTTATGCCCTAGGACTGCATACTTCCCGCAAACGGATGGCCAAACAGAAAGAACAATTCAAACCTTAGAAGATATGTTACAAGCCTATATACTGGAGCAACACAGGAATTGGGATCGATATTTACCGTTGGCCGAATTCACATACAACAATAGCTATCACGCTAGTATCAGCATGGCTCCTTACGAAGCATTGTATGGATGAAAGTGCTAATCTCCCCTGTGTTGGTATGAAACAGGAGAAATAGGAGAATCAACTCTATTGGGGCCTGATCTAGTTGAGCAAACCACTGAATAGATCAAGAAGATCCGAAGTAAAATGCTTGCCGCTCAGAGCCGCCAGAAGAGTTACACAGATACCAGAAGGAAAACTCTGGAATTTCAAGAAAGAGACCACGTATTTCTGAAGGTTACTCCTACAATAGGGATAGGTAGTGCAATTAAAGTCAAGAAGTTGAGTCCTCGTTTTATCGGTCCCTTCCAAATTTTAAAGCGAATCGGATCAGTTGCATACTGAATCGCTTTGCCTCTACATTTATCAAACCTTCATGATGTTTTTCATATCTTCCAACTCAGAAAGTATCAACCTGATCCTACACATTTCCTAGAACCCGAATCAATACAGTTAAGAGAGGACCTGACTTTCCGCGTACAGCTAGCACAGATCGTAGACAGAAGTAGCAGACAGCTTCGAAACAAAACCGTGCAGCTCGTAAAGATAGCATGGGGAAAAGGAAATGCTGAGGACTACACCTGGGAACTGGAATCAAATATGAGGAAAGAGTATCCTGAACTATTCTTAGGTACTAAATTTTGAGGACAAAATTTTTTTTTAGGAGGGTGGTAATGTAACATCCACCGAAATTCTCTTATCGTTTTTCACCCAACTATTCGGTTTTTATCAAGTAATTGAGATTAATTAAAATTTGGTTAAATAATTATTTAGGATCAATTGAATAGCAATTAATTGAGTTTAGGTATAAGTTAATTAAGTTAGAAGTATAGGAGATTTCATAAAATTTTCTTGAAAACCGATTTACCGATTTAAAAGAAATTCGTAAGATTACGATATTTTAAACTGCCGGAACCGAACCAATAGAATTTCAACTCATTAACCTACTTTAAGTGGCTGAGTTCACCCCTAAAAGTGGCGCCACTTTCGCCACAAGAAGGGAGGAAGGTTGGCTGAATTTCATCCTCCCAAGTTTCAACCAATCAAAGCAGCCCATTCTAACTACCACTCCATGCCTATATAACACAATTCTTTTCTTTCCATTCAGCCCATTTCTATGTTGCTTTCTTCCCTCATTTTAGCTCTTTTCTTCTCCTCTCCACTTACTCAACTCCGTCAAATCATCAAGTCCAACCAAGTTTTGTTCATCCAAGCTCCAAAATCAAGCCAAATCACAACATAACAAGAGGTAGGGGTTTAATTCTTGCCTTGATTCTCTGATCTTGGATGGCTGGTGGTGGCTTATTTTGTCAATCTTTGATGTATTGATTGAATGATTATGATGATATATGGTTGGTTTATTGGCTATTTGTGAGGTTAAAACCGAATTGGAAGCAACAAATGATGAAAATAGGAAGAGCTGAGAAGTTGGAAAACTTAAAACCCTCAACAGTCTGTATGGCAGAGTGTACAGCTCTGCCTAACGCTGTTTAAATTCAATGAAATCATTTTTATATGAAACTAGACATCTAGGACTTTCCAGACATATATCATATAAGGCTATTGGATTAGTATTGAAAAAGATATGAATTTTTGAATTTCGACCTAGGTTTTTTACTTTGATTTTGGGCAGACTGGGTTGTTCAGGGTAGAACTCGCCCTTTACTACTTGGAATTGAATGAAATCACCTTTTCTAGAAAGCTTGCACATAGTAGAATGTCACATAAAAATTTCAAAGTTAAATAAGATCCCGTTTGCTCCTATTGATCCAAGAAAGTTTCCCTATGTCCAAACTGGGCTAGAACAAGGCAATTAAGGAAGGTTAGATTTCAGGGCTTATAACTCAAGCTCTACTAAGTCAAATGGAATGGAACTTTTTGTAAATGAAATTTTGTCCTGTTAGCTTTAATATGAGACCAATTTTGTATGATTTGAATCAATTTGCAATTTTTAGTGGATTTTTAATTTTAAGTGTCTGATTTTGGCTAGCCACTAGGCAGGCCGGGATAAAACCTAAATAACTCGAGCTATAGTTATCAAAATTAGATGGGACCAAAGAGGTTAGAAAATAGACATATAAAATTTTAACATATCCAAAATTAAGGTCCAAATGAGTTAAATAGAAATTATGGCTTGATTTACAAAAATTAGGTTGAATGATTATGCTGAGGCAGTAACTCTACCTTAATGAGACCAATGTTTCTATGAGTTCAATGTTAAATTATGAATGCAATATTGTGACCTCTATGAGAAATTGGTGTTCTGATGTACTGGCACTATTCATGGGGAAGCGGACATATTCCGTTATGCTGCCGAAATTTTGGTAAAATCTATGCATGAGTTATGATATACATGTTAATACATGTGCATTTTCAAGAAAGCTATGAAAGTTATGTTAAGAATTATGTTATTATGAAAGTTCCATGCTACTTGGGCCAGTCCCGGATAAAGTTAAGGGGAATAGATCGGTGGAAAGGTCGGGGAAAGCAAACCCGGCATTCCTATATAGGAACGAGCTCGATCTTGAAAAGTAGACTATTACCCAGGAGTCTAAAATGGCCAAGAACTCCCAAGAGACCAAGTGATGGAAAATGACGAAAAGTAATGGAAAAGTTTATGAAGAAAGGTTCAAGAATAAGTTTTGCATGATTACATTAAATGCATGATTACATTGAATAGTCACTGTGAATTGTTTACAGTTTGTCTGTTATATTTACGTACTGCTGCATGTTCATTTGTTCTGCTCATTATTCTGTATTTTACTGGCAGTAGCCTATTCTATTTCTTATGCTATCTTAAGTAAAACTGGACCTTGTCTCGGACCAGACATTTTCTTAAGCTTATTAAATATGGATAGTTAAGTTTGATCTCATGTTTTTATAATTAAATAAAACCCAAGGCAATTGAGAATGAATGTGACGTCAGTTAAATGCCATACACGAACCTTATTGAGAATTTCTGTAAATTCTCACCTTGTGTTGCATTTTTGCATCATTCTCAGATGCTGGCGATGGATTCGACGGCTACTCCGCTTACTGAGATTTCCAGACCTGCAGCTCCATGATGATCCAATATTGGACTCATTATGCATAGCTGGATCTTGCCATTTCTGTCTCTACCTTTTCAGAAATAGGAGTTTTGCTGTTTCTTTATTTTACCCGCTTTTGAACCCATATATAAACCGAAGCATTAGCTTCCAACTCACATATGTATGTATACAACTGATGATATAGTACCTGTTTTCCTTTCTGTAGTGCTTTTTGTTAAATTTTGTTACGTTCTACAATACTGTTCACGTTTATAATATACTGCGCGTCGTTTCATAAGTATATTCGTCAAATATGTAAATATGTCAAGGAAAAAGAAAATATAATATAATGAATATAGCTATAAACGAAGAACCAACATGGTAACGCAATCTATCCAATTTCGTGCTATGACTTAAGCATAATATTAAGTTGGTAGGGTGTTACATTTAGCAGCTTTTAATAAATTGAAATTCTGTTTTGTTTTCTTTCAAGAAAACAGTGCTATTGTGTACAAGTGAAGTGAGTTTTGCTTTGTTTATTGCATTAAGAAATTAAGATAATTCATCCTAAGGTAAGTCTTGTAACATCCCCAATTTTGTCTAAGCTAATTAGCTCAGTGATCCTGACTAATTAGAGAGGTTAACGATTAACTGAGGACTAATTGGCTAATCTCGATGAGCAAAAGCTTAGTAAATTAAATGCAAGACAATAAGACAATTGAAAGTCAACGATTAATTAGAAAATTTAACAATTGAAGCATAATGTATTAAAGATTATACTTAAAAGCCTAATTGCCCAATCCTTATTAATTCATGAATTAGAACATAAAATCAAGGTGATCTAACCTAATTAACTAAGAGCATATAAGTATCCCATCTTAATCATATTAACCCACACATCTTCTTTACATAATTAATGAGGAAAATCCTTTTCATTGAAATGTGCTAATGTGTAATTAAGCCAATTGAATTAATGAACATCTAGATAATTGTAACAATTATAAAGATGTAGAAACTTTCCTTTAATTATTTGAAAGTTTGGTCAAAGCAAGAGCCATATCCAACCATTCAATTTCCTTCTCTTCATACACCACTAGATTAAGAGTCCATATTAGTAGAACCCTTAAGTCATGACAAGAGTTGTACTCTCCTTCATCAAGATTGTGACACTTGGAGTGATCACAATTATTCAATGCCAATCCAAAGGTAGCTCATGCTTTTAACCAATTGACAAAAACACCACAAAGCCTTTTACCCAAGTACCAAGACTCAAGAGAAACACAACTCACCCTTTTACCCCAAGGTCCCTAGCCCTTTTGCTTGAAAAAGAAGTAAGACACACCTACTCTCTCTTGCTTGTTGAAGAGGCAAAGCAATCAGCCCACTTTGCCCCATTTTTGCGCCACTTACCCCTCTCCCACTCCCTCATTTGTGGTTTTCATCCTCCCACTACAAGCCTAAGCTCTCACTTCTCTCTAAGCCTCATTATAACTCTTCTACTCTTCTAATTCCTCTTGTTCTTCTTCCCACTTTCACTCCCCATCCAACTCTCATTCCTTTTACCACCATCACAAGCCCTTCAAGAACCACCCTCTTTGGTTCTTGAGGAAGCAAAACAAACACTTACTTAGCCCCATTATCAAGCTCAAGGAGGAAGAAGGCCATCTCCAACCATTTTCATTCTTCAAGCCTTCAAGAGAATCCTTGTGGTAGTGACTCTAACCTACTCTTTTTCATGTATTTTTCAAGCTCTAGAACTCCTAAACTCCATATAGCTAGGTGGTTTTAGGACTTGCTTCAAGGTCTCATGACCATATCTTGCCTTATGAGTGTTCTTGCTTTGATGTAAATGTTGTCTTAAAATGAGATTTTGTGGTATGATGATTTTTATGTATCTTGTTCTATTTTGTTTTAAAATACCGATTTGGTAACCAAAACATTGAGTATGATGATGAGTTAAAACATAAAAATGATAATTTGAAGTGGTATAACAATTTCTCCATAAGCTTGAAGTGAAAAACCTAAAAGCTAGTAAATCTAGAATTCTGGCAGTCTGTAAGGCGTTCGGTATATTTATTTCAAAGAAACTCAAAATGCAATGAAACTAATTTTCTGTGAAAGTAGACTCAAAGAGTTTTTCATACATATAAAATATGCGAGATTTGGCCTTAAAATGAGAGAGATATGAATTTTTAAAGTCTGCTGTTCCTGGATGGGCTTCTATCCGGGCAGTAGGTAATAAAACGTGCATAACTCAAGCTACACTGAACATTTTTGAGTGGGACCAAGTTTGTTAGAAAGCTAAGACATAGAGGAACATCCCCATAAGACAGTTTTGTCAGATTCTTTGTGAGGAGTTCACAGTAAATGTTAAAAGTCACTGACCCGAGATGAACTTTCTAGTCTGACCAGTTAGAATAAAATGTGTATAACTCAAGCTACAAAATGAATTTTTAAGTGGGGCTTATTTTGTTTTAAAGTAGACTCAGAGAAGTATATCCATACCAAAATTCGAAATAAAAGAGTAAAATATGAAATTATGGTGAATTTTTAAAGTTACTGCCCCACTGTAAAAGTAAATCTGGTTAGGGTAAAAGTTAAAGGTTAATGAAGAATAAGCTTTAAAACATTAATACCCTTACATTAAGTATCGAAAAACCTTCATAATCCAACATAAAAAGTTTTAAAGAGAACAATAGATAAGATTGGCCCTAGGCCTAATAAAAGAATTTACACAAGAGACAACCTCAAGTAAAAGCTTGCACCAAATTTACTAAGCTAAGCTCATAAGACTTTGTGTGATATGTATGCCTCTATGTGTCCATATGATGACACTGATATGATAATGATATGATGATAATGATGATGATGATTATGATAGTGGTATGATGATGATCATGATGATGATGATGATGATATGATATGATGATGATGATTATGATAATATGATGACAATGATTATGATGAAGGTATGATGACGGTATGAAAATGAATAATGATGATATTAATATGATATGTTGATATGATGTTTAATAATATACATTAAAGGAATCACATTTAGGGATGGCGATACGTAACGCCCAAATGTGGCAAAGAATCATAATGATTTTGCAACATAAGCTTTAATAAGAAGAGAAAGTAAACTAAGGGTGTGATCCTTCAAAAGGGAAGGTGACCCAAAGTAAGTTCCCCTCACCCACGACTCACATGAGGCATGGCATGACCCAGCTAGTGTGAGTATAGGGGATAGGGCTTACATGAGGCATGGCATGACCCAGCTAGTGTAAGTACCGAAATTCCATGGTGGCGACGGCCACGGTATGAGCTCATTACCACTTATGTTTAGTGGGTGAAAAGAGAAGGACTCAAGATGAGTCAAGTTAAGAAAAGAAAAGGACTTAAGATAAGTCAAGTTAAGAAAAGAAAAGAAAAGGGACGTCGGTCCAAACTCTTAAAGAGAAAAACTTAAGAGAAGCTTATAGTACAGTCATGCATGTTTTATGTGCTTATACTTATGCCCATGTATGTTATGATATAAATGATTAGAGAGTATGTTAAAATTGAATCCACTTCGGATACTCACATTTTCGAAAACCTAAGAACTGAACCTTATGCATGCTCACTGTTTTCATTATAAAACCGAAGTGGCTGGGACGATGACGATGACACCTCTGTGTCGGATTTGAGTCCTACTGAGAAATCTTATTTCTCACTCTAGTTACTTTTCCGCATCGTCACCAGAATCCGATGGCACATCCGGTGGAGTAGAGCATGGATCCCTGACGCTGTGAGCGGACGGACGACGTGGGACGCCAGACGAAGCTATTTTGGGACTTAGAGCGATCGTCACTTTGCATCTTCGTATATTTCGTTTTGAGATGAGCTTTGTCATTGAAGTCTGTAGTAGTACCTAGTACTTAGGTCATGGCATGACCATAAGCTTTCTTCGATGTAATGTTTATATATATATATATATATATATATATATATATATATATATATATATATATATATATATATATTATGAACTCATATGGATGTAATGATTAGTTAATTAATGCAATGTATTTGTGAATTTCTATTTATTTACCTTTCTCTTGTCTTATGATATTTGGGTATTTATTTTATGCGACACACCCTTTCTCTATATACCTTATCACGCAAGGCTTTACTTTCCAAAGCGATGACACATTTCAAAACAAAAAAAAAAATCTTACCGTATTTTCCGTGTAATTTAATTTCAAGTGAAGTTTAATTTTCCACGAGCATAAGTAACAACTAATAAAACGCCGTAATACGACTTAAGCGTAGTATGGGTTTATTAGGGTGTTACAAGTCTCTTGTGACATTCAATTAGTTTCTATTCTATCTTTTTCCTGTTATCCAAGTTTTCAAGAATAGGGTTTTTGGGAGTTTAGTAAGAAGGATGTTTATCTTAAATCTTGTTTTTTTTATCAAAGTGTATGTTGGGGCTTTTGGATCTTTATATTCACAGAGTTCCGCATCATTTGGTATCAAAGCAAGGTCTAGATAAATTCTTATTTATCTTTTTTTTTTGGTTGCGTCTATGTCTGTCTTGTCAGTCTATTTTATGTATTTCTTTCTAGTTCTTGTTGGTTTGTTTTCTATTTATTTTATGTTTTAGGTTGTTTTATTTGCATCTTGTGCCTCGTTTCCCTATTTGTTGTGTTTATTCTATCTACAAATTTTTTTTTTTTTTGGCATTTGAGGTATAATTAGTTTAGGGAAAAAAGCAACAAAAAAAAAGGTAAAAAAGGAAAAAAAAATAAAAAAGAGCAAAAAAAAGGATGTTTAAAAGAGCAGATAGTGTTAGTTAGGTCCTTCTTTTTGCAAGTTCTTAGATGGTGTTATGGAGGGTTTCAATTTCTCAAATCTTTATCCCCATTATCTAAGTTTTCAAGAATAAGTTTTTTAGAGGTATAGTAGGGAGGGTTTCGATTTCTTAAAACTTTATCATCTATGTTTTTAAGAACGGGTTTCTTGGGAATTTAGTATGGAGGGTATTTATCTTAAATCTTGTTATATTCTACTACTTGTCACTTACAAACTGATGGTCAAATTGAAGTGATAAATAGAACTTTAAGGACTTTATTGCGTGCTATTGTTGGTAAGAATTTGAAAATTTGGGAAGATTATTTCTTTTCATTGAGTTTGCATATAATAGAACCATTCATTCTTGTATAGAGTTTTCTCCTTTTGAGCTTGTGTATAGCTTTAATCCTTTAACTGTTTTAGACTTGACGCCTTTGCCTTTGAATGATCTTGTTAGCTTACATGGTGAAAGTGAAGCTGAGAAGGTTAAAGCAATGCAAATTGAGTGATCTAGATTAATATGTGCTCCGGAGGACAAATTGGACATTCTAGCATAAGGGACAAGATGGAGAGTTTAGCATGCATGTGGGACCAATCACACGAGTAAGAGTAAACAAGCTTAGAGAAGACTTTGGCAACTTAGCTAAAGCAATTATAGAAAAGATGCATCAAGACTGGGCTAAGAAGACCAAGATGCCAACTTTTACTAATGGCTACCTCAAGATCTTGTTATTTGCTACAAATTCAGCTTAGAAGCTTATTTTGGCCATATTGGACCATTCTCGTATTTTGGTTTTGTTTAGTTTAGTTGGTTTAAGTATTTAGGAGATCTAAACTTGATTCAAGGGGTAATAGTCCGTTTCAAGTGCTAGAGAGGATCAATGATAATGCTTATAAGATTGACCTTTCGGGTGAGTACAATGTTTCAATTACTTTTAATATTTCTGACTTTTCTCCTTTTGATATGGATGCAGATTCAAGGACAAATCTTTTTGAAGAAGGAGAGAATGATACATCCTCCGGAGGACAAATTATACATTCTAGCACAAGAGGGCAAAATAGAGATTTTAGCATGCCTATGGGACCAATCACATGAGCAAGAGCAAAAAAGCTTAGAGAAAACTTTGGGAACTTGGCTAAAATAATTGTGGAAAAGATACATCAAGAATGGGCCAAGGAGACCAAGATATCAACTCATACTAATGGGCAGCCTAAGATGTTTTTATTTGCTATGAATTGGGCTTAGAAGCTTATTTTGGCTATATTGGACCATTCTCCTATTTTGGTCTTATTTAGTTTAGTTAGTTTAAGTATTTAGGATATCTAAACTTTTAATTATTTTATTTAGCCCATATTTTATGTTTTGTGTTTTATCTAGCCCAATCCTTATTATTTAGTATCTGAACACTTCTTATTGGACTTTGATTTAGTTTAAGTGTTTAACCTAATGTAAGAGGTTATGAATACCTCAAGAAACACATTGTTCAATAGCTTTTGATTAATTGAAATTCTATTTTGTTTTCTTTCAAGAAAATAATGCTATTGCATGCAAGTAAGATGAGTCATTTGCTTTGCTTGTTGTATCAAGAAATTGAGAGAATTCATTCTAAGGTAAGTTCCTTGTTACATTTAATCAGTTTCTAGTCTATCTTTCCCTTATTATCTAAGTTTTCTAGAACTACACATTCTTTTATTTCTAAATTATGTGTTGATATGCTTAACCTTCCTGTTTCTAAGCTACCCTATTAGTTACTTGTATCTACCCTCATAGGTAGTAAAGTCTTAACCTATATTGTTTGCTTGGACTACCCTATTACCTTTGACCACTACACTTTTACAGTGGAGCTCATTTGTATGCCTATGTCTGGTCTAGATGTTAGACTAGGGACGAACTGGTTGTCTGCAAATCATATTCTCCTAGTTTGTTACAATAAGATAGTTAGATTTCCCTTAGACAGACTGACCCTCACTATCTTTGCTAACACTACCAACTTACTTGTCTATCAAGTTGAAAAGTGCATGGGTAGTGAGATTGGAGGATGCATCTTGCTGTACTCCTTGGAGGCTACTTTTACTACTAGCATAAGTGAGATCCTGGTTGTCAGATATTTCCCCAAGGTTTTTCGCCTAGAAATAGAGAATCTGCCACCTGAAAGGGAAGTTAATTTCTCTATTAACCTACTGCTTGGCACAGGAGCTATCTCTATTGCATCATATCGGATGTCCTAACTCGAGCTAAGGGAATTGAAAAAGCAATTGGAAGATCTTCTAGCAAAGAACTTTATCAGACCCAGTGCTTCTCCTTAAGGAGCCCCTATCTTATTTGTAAAGAAGAAGGATGGGAGTCTTCGCTTGTGTACTGACTATCGTCAACTGAAAAATGTAACTATAAAAAACAAATACCTTTTTCTATGAATTAATGATCTCTTGGACCTGATAAGGGGAGTTTCAATCTTCTTCAAGATTAACCTCTATTCGAGATATCACCAGATTTAGATCAAGGAATAAGACATCCCCAAGACTACATTTCAGACATGATATGGTCACTATGAGTTTCAAGTCATGATGTTTGGATTGACGAATGCCCTAGCTATCTTCATGGACTACATGAACTGCATCTTTCGACCTTTCTTAGACTGGTTTGTGTTGGTCTTCATTAATGACATCTTAATCTATTCCAAGTTTGAGGAAAAGCATGAAGAACACCTGAGGACTATTTTGGGTATTCTTAAGGAGAAATAGTTGTATGCCAAGCTAAGAAGTGTGAGTTCTGGCTAAGGGAGGTGAAATTCTTGGATCATGTCATCAATTAAGATGGAATTGCTGTAGATCCTAGCAAGGTAGAAGCTGTAATGTCTTAAGAAAGACCCTAATCATTCACTGAGATTTGGAGTTTCTCAGGATTAGCAAGATATTACTATTAGTTTATCATGGGATTCTCTCATATAGTAATGCCACTGACTATGGTAAACAACTTGAGAAAAGATATAATTGAAGCATAAAAAGCGAATTCACTCTTCCAAGAGTACAAAGACTAGGTTGTGAGAGGAGAACAAAGGGAGTTTAGTATTTTGAGTAATGGAGCTCTGCTGTATCAAGGGAGGTAATGTGTTCCTAAAAACTCAAACCTAAGAAAGATGATCTTACAAGAAGCCTACGCTAGTAAGCATACCATCCAACCCAAATCCATTAAGATGGTTTTGGACTTTAAGAAGTTGTATTGTGGCTTGACACAAAGAATTAAAGAAGTTGCAGAGTTTTGTGGCTCGATGTCTCACTTGTCAAAAGGTAAAGATTGAGCATCAGAAACCTTCTAGGATGCTCCATCCGCTTGAGATTCTCGAATGGAAGTGTGATCATATCGCCATGGACTTTGTGATGGGGTTACCCGTACTTCATCAAGACATGATGCAATTTGGGTAGTTGCGGATAGATTGACCAAGTTGGCACACTTCCTAGCCATCCGAGCTACTTTATCCTTGGACAAATTGACCCAGCTTTACATTGATGAGATCATGAGGTTGCATGGGATCCTTGCGAGCATAGTGTCAGATAGAGATCCTCAGTTTACATCAAGATTCTAGACAGCTCTTCAAAAAGCATTTGGGACTAGGATTAGCCTTAGTACAGCTAATCATCCACAGACGAATGGGCAATGGAGCGGACAATTTAGACCTTGGAAGATATGCTCCATGCTTGCGTGTTGGAACACAAAGGAAACTGGGATAACTTTTTGCTACTAATTGAATTTGCCTATAACAACAACCATCATTCAAGTTTAGGCATGGCAACTTACGAGGCTCTTTACGGTCGAAAGTGTAGATTCCCACTCTACTAGTATGAAGTGGGAGAAAGAAAGATATTGGGACCAGAAATCATCCAAAGAACCACTGAACAAATCAAGATAATACGGGAAAAGTTAATGACGCCTCAAAATTAACAAAAGAATTATGCTGACTGGAGGCGGAGACCTCTTGAATTTAAGGAAAGTGAGCACGTCTTTCTCCGAGTCTTACCCATCATTGGGGTAGGCAAAGCCCTCAAGACTAAAAAAATTGCATCCCCAATTCCTTGGACCTTTTCAAATACTAAAGAGAGTTGGGCCAGTAATGTACCAGTTAGCCTTGATCCCTAACCTGTCCAACATGCACAATGTCTTTCAAAAGTCCCAGTTGAGAAAATATTGCCCTAACCTTCTCATGTGCTCCAGAATGATTCTGTGTAATTAAGAAATGATCTTACTTACTTTGTAAGGCCTATAAAGATCCTAGATAGGAGTCAAAAGCAACTCTGGGGCAAGTCCATCTCCTTGGTGAAGGTCTTGTGGGAGAGGCTCACTCCCAAGAAGGTCATGTAGGAGCTCGAGGAGGACCTCAAAAAGTACTACCTTGTAATATTTGAGGACAAAACTTTTTGAAGGGAGAGTTGTAACATCCCTTATAGTTGTTAGTTAAATACTTTGATTAATTATGCCTAGATATAAATTTAATAGTGGTTTATTGCTAATATAAAGAACCAAAAATCCAAGATAATTATAGAAAATTCATAGTAATAATTTTCTTACCAGTTTAACCCTGAATAAGGTTAATAACCACTAGAAAGTTTACTGGAATTTTTTTAGATAATTAAGTGATTATTTGTTAAATTTTTAGTGCTTGAAACTCGATATAAAATTAGAAAAAAATAGAAATAATTTCTGAAAAATTACAAAAAAAAATTTTGAAGGTTAATTAAGTGATAATAGCTCGCTAAATTAAAATCAAAATTTTTTAGAGGTTATTTGAAATTTTGTAATTTTTGGGTGATAATTAGTAAATTGTAGGATTAAGAAAAATAATTTAAAAATGGGTAAATAATTGAGAAAAATTCTGAAAAATTAGGAGCATGCTTAGAATAATTAAAAGGACAAAATATATATTTCGTGAGCAATTATATGTTAGGGCGAATTAATTAACTAAATCTAGCCTAATTAACATAAGCTAAATTCATAGAATTATAATAAAAATTGCCAAATAAAATACTACTCAACAATTCTTAAATTTTATCAATCGTTGATCTTTGACACTTGTCTAAATAAGAATTAAACTTGGAGACCAAGTTGTCCTAGTAATAATAATAAACAAGTACATGAATAGTATAATGGGTGGTTGTGTATGAGGTGAGATTGTGTGAACAAAAAAAAAAAACACTCTTCCCCCTTCACTTGAGAAGCAGCTGCAGCAAAGAAGAGAGGAGGAGTGAGTGAATTATTAAGTTACCACCTTGTTTTTCTTCTTCATCATCAAGAATAAAGACTCATTAAATGAGATACAAGTGAGGATTGTGAGAGTTGTAATCTCTTTGCTTCCACCCTCCAAGTATCAAATCCACCACCATCATCCTACCCCTTATCCAAGCTTATCTTCACTTCCCAAAAAGGCAAGGGGTTTTTCTTTCTTTAAACTCTCTTGGGACCATATGTTTTTGATTGATTATGATGGATTGTTTCTTATTGTTGTTGATGCTTGAAAGCCTTGGCTTAAATCTCCTTCTTGGCCATGATTGGACTCACCATTTTGGGAGGATTTCTTTTTGTTTTGTACCTTAAATGAGAGTGATATTTGATGTAAATTTGTTGGTGAAATTTGTGATGAGGAAGAGAGTTGGTTTGTAACTTATTAAGGGGTCTTTAGGGTGGCTTCATGGGTGAAGTCTTACCTTGCTTGCTAAGGGTATATTTTAGGCTTCATTCATCTTGCATATTTTTGCATGACATCCCTATATCTCTGATTCTTACATGATTTTGCATGGATGTGCTTATTTTATATGAGGCTAGTGATGTTTACTTGCTTCGCTTTTGATTCTTTTATTTACTATTCTACTGGAACTCTATCCTGATTTACTAGACAACTGAGTTGTGCAATTTTTCTGATATAGTAAACCTTGTTATTTTGGCTTGAAATTTTTATATGTAGAAAGCTAATATGTTAATCTATTTATTTGTAATTTTTAAGCTTTTTCGTGAAGATTTACTATTTTAAAAAAATTAGGGACAAAACTACCTTGTTTTGAAACCTGTGATGAATTACTTGAACAACTAAAATTGTTCATTTTTGTTAATACACTAGATTTGTGAATTTTGACTATTTATTTGGATAGCATGTTAATAACACTTTAAAATATGACTAGGAATTTTTATGGAATTTTTAGAATTATTTTACTATTTTTAATAAATTCATGAATTTGAAATTGATTGGCTAAAAAAGAATCCTAGATTGCACAGGTTATTGGATTTTATTATCCTAGTAATTTCTTAAATGTTGACCAAAATTTTTTATATTAACCCTAACATCCTAAAGGACTCATTGGAAAATTTTCATACATTTTAGAAGTGGTTTTCTATTTCTTTTAGATTTATTTAATAGACTGCCTTGTTTTCAAACCTAGCTATTTTCTTACAAAGAATACGAAATTAGATGTTTTGTGTCATGTTTGGCCCATTTAGTGTCAAAAGCCCAAAAGAATGCATTTCTTGAGTTGTTATAATATATAATAAATATAATGGTAAGGGCCCAATTGGTATGTAATGGAAGAAACCTAAAGAAGATACAAGCTTGACCCAATTTGCTTATAGAACTAAACTAGTGTGTTATTCTTCAATACCTTGTTCTATTTTATTATAGGCGTGTATGTGCAACATAGACCTACATGAAGATCCATACATGATCATATGCTTGCATCAAGAATGTATGTGACCTAACCTTCATATGATGTACGAGGCATGAATTACTATTGCATGAGCATATGTATGAAATGCATGACATATAATACACATCCAAAGGCATAGCATGGTGCATGTGTGGTCATGCATGCATAAATAAAGTTTTTGTTAAAACTTATGGTGAATGTCTTGGCTCCACCTTGAAGTAGACAAATGGAATATTCACTTATTTGTTTGTAATGGATGGTTCAGCTAGACATGGGGCCAGTGTCCATGGCTTTGATATGGGATCAAGGGACGCTCTAACAAAGAGCTCTTGGTAGGAGCGAGTAGAGGCCACTAGCTTCCCTCCTATTGAGCAAAGAAAAGAAAATGGCAAGCGGAAAGACCAGTAAAGTACAAAGGAAAATGTGCATTTTGCATAGCATATTTACTACTCATCTTCATTATGCATTGGCCTATTATTATATCTCATATTTATTATTTTGCATATTATCTGTTAATTATTTATCTATTTAATTATTAATTGTATGTACTACAATTGTATGATGTATGTTATTTTATTTTTTAGATTTGCTTGTACAAATTTGGGAGTTTTTGGGTGCTCAATAGACTCTTGGAAGTATCGCCCCCTATTAAGATTCAATTCTCATGATGATTTTCTTTAGTACTTTCAGATGGCGCACATCATGATTGTTCTTGAGGTGGAGGTGACCTTTGTAGTTGACCCCTATACAGGTCTGGTTGTCTCGGTACTGCAAGACATTCGCCCACTCTACTACCTTATTACTTGATGCAGGATTTTGGACCTTTTGCCCTTTTTTGCACTCGCTTGATGGATAAATGAATCCTTTTGTTATCCATTGGTCTATGTATGGATCAAGAAGAGTTGTTTTATTTTGATGGTTGACTGTATATTATATGACATCCTAGGTCCTAGATTTTAATTTCATTTTGGATGACCATATAACTAACCTTTTGAGAAGTTGACTATTGGCTGATAGATCTTGATGGTATGCTATATATTGTGATGATATTCAACACGCCTTGCTTCCGACTAATATGCATAATTTAAAATGCCAACTTATATAGTGATAATTAGTTAGTTAATAAGACTTGTAATAAAAGTAAATAAATAAAATGAAAATTTGTAGTTGAGCTATATAACACATACTAGTGTTTTGAACCTATGCAATGCATGGGTAAACAATATTTGTCAAATACATTTAGAATATTTATAAAAATAAAAATTGATCAATTTATATTTATAAAAATCATGCAATTAGGTATAAATTTAAGAATAAATGCAAAACGGAGAACGCATTTTAATTACAACTTTATTTTAAACAACTAAATATTAACTAAAATATAGCGAATGATAACTATAAAGTGAAATGTTACAAATTCATCTTAAATGTTTGAAATCCCACGCAATTTCCAACTTCGCGTAATAGACTACCCCACAAAAAAAAATTATTAATAAAAATACGATAATAATGTTTGGAAGAAAAATAATTCAGGCAGTTGGTTAATCGTTGCTTTCATACAATAAGTAGAGAGTTGAGGAATAATAGGGCTCTTTTGTTTTTGGATATTTCTTCATACCAAGAAAAAGCTCTACAAAATTTACATTGTAATGCCATCTCTAAAATCTATACATTCTATGAAAACAATGAAAAAAAAAAGGGATTTCATTAAAATTGAAAATATATTAGACTAATAAGCAAAGAATCATTAAAAGATATATTAAAATCACCTTTTTGCTTACTCACGGTGAAGAGGATATTCCCAGTAATTAAAATGTAACTTCAATTTAATAAGAAATAAATAACATAAATAATTATTTTACTAATCACATCTCAAATAAAGTTTGAGAATAATCTTTTAATGATGCAACCACATGTAAGAGACACTTGAACAATTGTCCTTCCATTCTCAGTCAATTCATTTGAATCGTCCTACTTAATAGATGAGATGGTTGACCTTCTTTGAATGACATTTTGTAAGTGTACATTGAATTAGAATTCCTTTGTTGTGACAAATTTGAATATAAGTATCAGGAAGTAACATTCAACCAATCCCGAAAGTTGTAACCAATGAATGGAAATATCAGTTTTTTATTTTTATTTTTTAACGAAATTTGAATATTTCCCCAAGATAGTAAAAATTTGAATTGTGTAGAGTAGGTTAAATATAATGGGCAGAAAGCTTTTAATAATGTATCAAAAAGTTAAATGATAAAGGATAAATTGATAAAATAAATTGAAAGAGTTGTTAGTGGGGTTTAAAGAATTTAGATAGTGGATAGATGTTTAATAATATAGCTCAACATTTAAACAATAGGAATTAGTGAATTTTTCTTTAATATTTATTTTTATTATGTGAATTAAAATTTTTCCTTTTTTAGTAATTTTGAAAATAGTCTAGAAAGAGAATCTACTCGAAGTTGCCAAGTGGTAGCACTTTTGAATTGATGATTCTTAAATATTATTTTTATTATAGACTAGATTAATTATTAATCATAATTGAGAAAGATTAGGTTAATAATTAAAGTAATAACGTGTTACAATGGTTCGCCTTAAAATTTTAATAAATGCCAATTTTCTTTTGCTTATAGGGAAGCAAATTTTGCTGCGTATGTTATCGCAAGAAGGGTTCAATATTTCTCTGAAAGTGTGGTCTAGTTTGAGGCCACGTTTACAGTGATCCAAACAAAAATCTAGACATTGATGTTCTAGTAAATTGTAGCCGCATAGATATTAATAATATATAGGCAACAATTTAGATTCACAAGGTAAATGTAATGTGATATAGCACACAGCTAGACCATCAATGGATAACTGATTAATGTGATTTTTGATTTAAAAGATTAAAATAATAGGCATGTTGAAATGTCCATAGTGTGTAACACCTTACTAATTTAATATTATGCTTAAGTCATAGCATGAAATTAAGTAGACTGTGTTACTGGATTACTATTCAGCTTACCTTTCATGATTCATATTATATCTCTTTTTTTTTTTTTAAACAAATGAAGTGACGCGCTGCTGTATAATGAGCGTAGCAAAATTTAACAAAATACCACAAAAGATAAGAATAAGTAAAATATTGTCAACTGTATACGTGCATATATATATATATATATATATATATATATCAGAAGCCATTGCTTCAGTTTATGTACAAATTTTCAAGACAGGATACATAAGTGGGGCCAGCGTACCAAAAAGACACAAGGCCTGTATCAGTCAAAATGATCCTATAGGTCCTTAGAGGAGATTTCAAACCTACTGCTAGTCCTGCTACTAAGTCTATGACCCAAAGCTGCGTGCTGTCAAAAGAGGGTCATACCGTACAACGTCTCTTGTGGCTAACCTACTCAGGCAGATAGCTGTTGGCCATGCCAGGCCCGGCTGGAGAGTAATCTGCACTGGGTCCTAAAGAGGAAGAGGGTGATGAGCCGGTGGTCTTAGAAGGGTCACTTTCAAAGCTGAGCGGCATATCTAGAACCACCTGCAGGGAAGACTCTAGTGCAGGGTTAGCAAGAGCTGCATGTGCTGCGGGTGTCGGAGGAGCTGGAGGTGGGTGCGCTATGTGTAGTGGGATGGCAATGTACGGAGTAGCAGGATCGAAAACGGGATGAAACAGAAGGACAACAAAGTTCCTATTACTAAATAGGTAAAGGCAGAAGTGGCAGGAACCGGCTATATATAGAGAATCTAGGATAGGATCGTGGTGAAGCTACAGATCTGGGATCTTAGTGAAGAGGGTGGCTGTGGAGTCCATCGCCAAAGATCTCGAGAATGATCTTGAAATATACAAACGAGATGAGAATTTAAAAAAATTCTCAATAGGGTTCGCATATGGTGTTTAACTGACGTCACATTCATTCTCAGTTGCCTCGGTGTTTATTTAATTATAAAACATGTGCTCAAACTGGACTATCCATTTTAATAAGTTTAAGAAAATGTCTGGTCTGAGATAAAGTTTAGTTTTACTTTAGACAGCATAAGAAATAGAACAATTCAATAAATAGTGACACTCAGAACATTGAGCAGAATAAACAAACATACAGCAGTAAGTAAATATAACAAACAACTGTAAGCATCTTGAAATAACTATTTCATGTAACCATATATTCATGTAATCATGCAAACTCATTCTTGAACTTTTCTTCATAAACTTTTTCATTACTTGGTCCCCTGGGAGTTCTTGGCCATTTAGACTCCTGGGTAATAGTGCACTTTTAGGATCGAGCTCGTTCCTATACAGGAATGCCGGGTTTGCTTTCCCCGACCTTCCCACCGATCTATTCCCCTTAACTTTAATCCAAGGCTGGCCCAGTATCATGGAACTTTCATCATCACCTATTCCTTATGTTTATCATAACATAACTTTCATAACTTTCTTAAAAATGCACATGTAACAACATATATTGCATTCATAATTTCGGCAGAGATTTTACTGGCACTATTCATGCAGAGATTTTACCAAAATTTCGGCAGCATAACGGAATGTGTCCACTTCCCCATGAATAGTGCCAGTACATCAGAACACCAATTTCTCATAGAGGTCACAATATTGCATTCATAATTCAATATTGAACTCATAGAAGCATTAGTCTCATTAAGGTAGAGTTACTGCCTCAGAATAATCATTCAACCTGGTTGTTGCAAATCAAGCCATAATTTCTGTTTAACTCATTTGGACCTCAATTTTGAATATGTTAAAGTGTTATGTATCTATTTTCTAATCTCTTTGGTCCCATCTAATTTTGATAACTATAGCTCAAGTTATTTAGGTTTTATCCCGGCCTGCCCTATGACTGGCTAGAATCAGACACTTAAAAGTAAAAATTCACTAAAAATCAAAAACTAATCCAAATTACACAAAATTGGTCTCGTATTAAAGCTAACAGGACAAGCTTTCATTTACAAAAAGTTCCATTCCATTTGACTTAATAGTGCTCGAGTTATAAGCCCCGAAATCTAACCTTCCTGAACTGCCCTATTCTGACCTGGTTTGGACATAGGGCAACTTTCTTGGACCACTGGGAACAAACGGGACCTTATCTAATTTTGAAATTTTTATGGAATATTCTCCTATGTGCAAGCTTTGTTACAAAGTTAGTTTCATTAAATTCCAAGTAGTATAGGGCAAGTTCTACCTTGAAGAACCCAATCTACCTAGAATCAAAGTCAAAAACCTAGGTCGAAATTCAAAAATTCATATCTTTCTCAATACTAATCCAATGGCCTTATGTGATATATGTATGGAAAGTTCTAGATATCTAGTTTCATATAAATGGCAGTAGGCGGAGCTGTACAGATGCAAAACCCCGTGGATATAAAGATCCAAAAACCCCAGGTACACACTTTGATAGAAAATAAGACATAGAATAAAGACCCTCCCTACTAACTAAACCCACAAGAAACCTGTCATTGAAAACGTAGATAACGAGGAAAAGATAGAATCGAAATTGATTGAATATCACAAGGAACTTCCCTTAGGGTGAATTCTCTCAATTTCTTGATGTAACAAGCAAAGCAAATCACTCACCTCACTTGTACACAAAAGCACTATTTTCTTGAAAGAAAACAAAACAGAATTTCAATTAATCAAAAACTGCTAAGCAATGTGTTCCTTGAGGTATTTATAGCCTCTTATACTAGGTTAAACACTTAAACTAAGTCCAAGTCCAATAAGAAGTGTTCTGATACTAAATAATATGAATTGGGCTGGATAAAATATAAAATATAAAATATGGACTAAATAAAATAACTAAAAGTTTAGATGTTTTAAACACTTAAACTAACTAAACTAAACAAGACCAAAATAGGATAATGGCCCAATATGGCCAGAATAAGCTTCTAAGCCCAATTCGCAGTAAACAACAAGATCTTGGGCTGTCCATTAGTATGTGTTGACATCTTCTTGAACCATCTTGACACATCTCTTCCACAATTGCTTTAACCAAGTTCTCAAAGTCTTCTCTTAACCTCTTTGCTCTTGCTCATGTGATTGTTCCTACAGGCATGCTAAAATCTCCATCTTGCCCCTTTGTGCTAGAATGTCCAATTTGTCCTCCGGAGCACATATCATGTACACTCCGCCGTACAAACTGCCAAGAGTTTTTGGTTTTCGAGCCCTTCAGCTCTTCCTATTTTCATTCTTTCTTGCCTCCAATTCAGTTTTAACCTCACAAACAGCCAATAAACTAGCCATATATCATCATAATCATTCAATCAATACATCAAAGATTGACAAAATAAGCCACCACCAGCCATCCAAGATCAGAGAATCAAGGCAAGAATTAAACCCCTACCTCTTGTTATGTTGTGATTTGGCTTGATTTTGGAACTTAGATGAACAAAACTTGGTTGAGCTTGATGATTTGATGGAGTTGAGTGAGTGGAGAGGAGAAGAAGAGAGCTGAAATGAGGGAAGAAAGCAACGTAGAAATGGGCTGAATGGAAAGAAGAGAATTATGTTATAAAAACCTTAAAGTTGGTAGTTGAAATGAAGGGTTGCGATTGGTTCAAAATGCAAGGCTAAATTTCAGCCAGCTCTCCTTGTTTTTGTGGCCAAAGTGGCGCCACTTTTAGGGGTTAAGTGGCTAAGTTCTCAGCCACTTAAAGTAGGGTTAATGAGTTGAAATTCTATTAGTTCGGTTCAAAGCAGGTTTAAAAATACCGTAATCTTACCGATTTCCTTTAAATTTGTAAATCGGTTTCAAGAAAATTTTTATGAAAACTCTATACTTCTAACCTAGTTAACTCATATCTAAACTCAATTAATTGCTAATCAATTAATCCTAAATAATTATTTAGCCGAATTTTAATTAATCTCAATTACTCGATGAAAACCGAACAATTTGGCGAAAAATGATAAGAAAATTTCGGTGGATATTATAAAATGGACAACCGCTTAGGAGAAAGACATAATTATCCCTTAACACCCTCCTTCATGAACTCCATTTGCTCCATTCTCTCAGATTGGCATCCACCACTATCATTGACGGGGATCACCACCACAGTCCACCTCAAAGGGAACACTTTTAGCATTATTCAAGCATAGATTGTTGATATCTACCATAGTCTGAGGATTTTTCTGTTCCTAGCCTGGATCTATTTTTTGTTTTAGATGCTAGATTTATTCCTTTGTGTTTGCTATCTTTCATAGTATGAACTCATGCTATATTTTGACTCCCCCTCCCTTCAGTGTTTGAGCCTTATGCCCACTATCCAAAAAAAAAAAAAAAAGAAGAAAAAATCGACTTCACAAAAGTGAAGCGGGACCTCCATGACCTCACCCCTTCTTGAGCTCGTTGAAGAATGGTGGGACTGTCGAGATTCCATAGCTACCACTATTGCTGGGTGGCAATGAAGAAGGGTAGGAAGCACGAAGTGTCGTAGGTTTTGACGCCTGTCAACTTTCTTTTTGCAAGTACTTTGATTTTTACTTTTATTTTTTGCCCTTAAATTAATTAATATAATGATCAATTTAAATTTTCTCGAGGTAATGGTATGAATAAACAAATTGAAACACGTTTCAGTAATATATAAACAAATCCAACTTGCTTCTCCTCATAGTAACAGTTGTGGGCCAATTGCCAATACGTGATTGTACCCCAAAGCTAATAGCTATGCTTGTTTTGAACGGAAATCGACAATCATCCAATGTAGGCTAACACTTCTCATAATTTTGCTTTGGAAATCACAATTCATTCTCAGGTAATATCTCTATTTTCATTGTAAACCTGGGTGGGTTGATGTCCATGGGAAAGAGGAGGGAAGAGCAGCAATATATTGTCGAAGAAGAAAGAAAGGGAGAGTGAGAGGTAGAAGTGGATTGCAGAGAAAAGATGGAAGGCTTTTTTGTGGCTTCTCTGCGATGCGCACAGCTATCATGATACAAGGTCAACCTGGTAATATGGTATCCAGCTTTGGTTTATTTTGTCTTTTCACAGTTCATAATCGGGGGATCACCGGTTATTTTTGGAACATTAGTGTCCAAATTTTTATTTGGATCATTGTAAACGCAGTCCTAGTTTGATACCTTGTGAACTTTATTTCCTGATGTGCGACTCTCTTTCATGATTGACTAAAGTATCTTTGTTCTCAGAAAAAAAAAAAAGAAAGAAAGGGGGTAATGATGCTAAATTTTAGTGGAGTTCTGCATAATATTTCCATATTTGTTAGTTATAATTTGATATATGGACAATCAGAGAATACAACTTTAAAGTTCGTGCACCAAAAGAAAAGAAAAAGAACTCTTATACCTCCCAAAAATTGATCTATATGCTGTATTAATAATTGCAGCTTCACTTAATAAAATTTATTATTTATTTATTATATATATTAATTATTAATTATTAATTATTAATTATATTATATACTCAGATAAAAAATATTATATATATATATATATACACAGAGTATTTAGAAACCGTAAACACGGAAAGTCCTGTCATATGTTAGCTTTCTGTTAAATATTTTCCTGCCAAAATTCAAGAGTTTCTATTTTTAAAGATTCTTAATTAAAAAAATCTTGAAGTAAATCATAATTATTTATTTATTGGTTATTGGATATTAAATTATAAAGTGTTTAATCATTAACTCACATTGTTACATAAATCCACTATCTCCGCTTTATTTTGGTTGTGTCAATACGCATTCATTTGAACCAATAAAAAATTAACATATTAATAATGAGTTTAATTGGTATGTATTGATAGTATAAAATTATTTTATATTGTCAACAAATAAAAATAAAAAAAAGTGAGAAATTATGGTAAATATCTCATTATAATAGGTGATTATTTATATGAGTTAGCATTTTTCATTATTTCTATTAGTTAACAGTGTAAAATTATTTTACAATGTTAGTGCATTTAAATTAAATTCATTAATAAAACTAAATCTATATAAATGAACTTTATATTATTTTCAATTTCAATGCATGACAACTGTAACGTTTTGAAATTATTTTTAGTCCATTGATATGCTTCCAATAAGAAGGTACTTTTAGAAATGCAAATAATAATATCTTTTTGACACGAAAAATGAAAATAATAATAAGAATTGAGGAAAGATCATAACTGTTTTTTTTTTATCTAAGCTACATTGCAGTAAGTTGGGTTTCAAAACAACCAGTCATGTGATACAGGAGTCAAAAATTGTGTGAGGAATGATCAATAATTTGTTACAAATTTTGCCGTTGACTATATTTCTCGCAAAAAAATTGTAGCTTTTAATAACAAGTGAAAATTGTGTAAACATGAATTACGTAATATTACCAAAAATACATATAAATTAAGTAAATTAATCAAATCCTATATTGTAATAATTATGTCAACATACATTTTGAAAGTATCATAAAAAGTAAGATTGTTTTGACAATGATGGTGTATTCAAGTTCTATTTTAAGACTAAATTTTTATTGAGTGTTAAATTATTTTTTTTAAAAAAAAGAAAGTTTTAGTCTTTAAAATGGGCCAAATATATATATATAGTACTTTAAATTTTAAACTCTTTTATTCAAGTTGCTTGAAAGTTATTTTTGTTTCAGTACACATAAACTTTAAGTTTTCTATTTTCATATACATACACACAAAATTGATATTTGACCAGAAATAACTTTTAATTTTTTAAAATATTATATACAAATTAATTGATTAAAATTTATTTTAAGTTTTAAATATATTATAAATTATAATTTTAATTATAATTTTATATTATCCTGTTGGTCGCATGGGTTTATATAAATTAGGATTTAATTCATATATACCAGCATTTTTATCTAATTATATACTATTCTATAAATAAAAATATATGATCCTTATTTTTATTATTCTAAAGATTATACAAATACAAAGATATAATAGACGAATATGATTAAATGATAGTATGAAATATTTTTATAACATATATAAATTATGAGTTTAATTGGTATTTACTGATAATATAAAATAATTTTATATTATCAATTAATAAAAATATGAAAAAATAAAAAATTATAATAGATCTCCCATTATAATGAGTGATTATTTGTATAAATTAACACTTTTTAATATTTCTATCGCTTTACAGTATAAAACTATTTTACGTACATTTAAATTAAATTCATAAATTATATCCTATAAATTGATAGAAGAAAAAAGCTGGTCGTGCGGTGTGGCCCTAAATCCCATCTTGAGACTGTGTTGCTCGGAATCCTAGCATAGCAATGGCAAGAGCGGCTCTTCTCCACTTGCTAGGGTCACAGAGCAGGCACCACTTGTCTACAAAAGCGCCCTCAGGTTCGCTGATTCCTCTTCTTCTTGCTCGGTTGCTCCTTTAGTGTTTGTTCTCTTTTCTCTTGCTCCTTCTTCTGGGTATTCAAATTACCTTTAAAATGAACCCCCATGTGCATTTAATCATCTGGGTATAATAAGCTTGTGGTAGTAATATTGATCGGTTCAGGAAGGTATCGGTGACTGGATTATAGTGTAACTGATAGTAATAGAGGTGATGGCAATATTTAGGGCAATAGGAGTGATGGTACTGGAGGATGTGCTGGTCAGTTTGTAGAGATTTGACAAAGGCTTGCTGGAATGTTGGTAATTTGTGCTCCACTTTCTCATGTTTCATGGTAATTTGTTCTCAGATTCTGTTTGTGTTATTGACCTAATGTTGGAGTGTAGACTATTATTATTATTATGAACAATATGCCACAAAATGATTACCTTAGTTTGATTATTATCAAGTTATGAGTTGACGCTTCTAGCTGATGAAAGTTTTAGTATTTAATAGTCTTGTTTTCTGGTATTAATTGTTTGAAAGTACGAGTACAAGCCAATAGCTTACCAAGGACCCCAATCAGATTGTCCCATCAATAGCAATTGAATGGAAAACAAATACATGTTTTAGTATTTGCAGTATTTGAGCTCTGAAAGTAAATCTGTATGTGCTGGGATCTGGGCTTTTGTTATGGCATGCATTTTGGTAGGAAAGAGCTGTATGATTTTTATTGCCATCTGTGAATTTTATTAGCTTGATGTACATCCATTCTCTTGCTAAGAAAGAGGCTTGTCAAAATATCCCTTTCAATGGGGAGTGATTCTGAAATTCTACATTTCTTTAGCATTGTGGATGACTGCTTCTGATTACTATGTTCGATTTTCAATAGAAATTCAAATGATGTGATTTCCTTAGTTACTCACTTAGTAATAGTAATAGACATGACAGTTGCATCCTGATTCAGAGACTTCCTAACTATAATTCTTTTATAATATTATTTTCTTCATGCAACATTTTGTAAGACAATATAAGCTTTGACTGCAATGGAAGGGAAGAAGCACGTGGAAATCTTACAATTTGTTAAGGAGTTTTTACTTTATGAAGAATTGATTAAATGTTTTCAGATTAAATAAATATATTTGAAAGAGTAATTCAAGGGAGAGGAGGATGTTTGCATTCGAATGTGGCAAAATCTAACAATCACACTCTGTAAGAATTTGACTGGTAACTGTTTGCTTTTCTGTTTAAATCCCCCAGTTGAAACACACGTATACTTTCAGAGATCAAATCTTAGGAATATTAATATTGTCTTCCTTTTTTTCCCACCCAAAAAAAAAAAAAAGGAATTTTTTTCTTCTAAATTGATATGTTAGACCTATGTAACATTGATACTCTTTCTAGATTATTTGTTCTAGTTATTTAAATATCTACTGTTCATCCCCCATTTTAGCTTGTCTTGAGGCCAAATAAACTTGAACCAAACTGACCAGACTCCAGCGATCATAATTTTTTGAAAGCAAACCAAAGCATTGGATGTTATAGAACTGACTCAATGTAATCACGGTCATGGTTTGGTTTGTTGCAAAGCTATGGTTCATTGTTTTTTCATTTCTTTCCAAATTCCAATTCTCTGTGAACAATATGATAGAACTCGATCAGAAGATAGAGAAAGAATGTGAAGAAAATGGGGACTTTGATTATGAAAGGTTCTTTATCAATGTGATTATAGATCAAGAAATGTGAGATGCCAGAGGACAATACCATAGGATTATTCGAATGATCCTACTTATCTTTCACTTTGCAATGGCCTTCTGAAATTCCGTACACCTTTTCGTTCCCCTCCCTCGCCATTCCCCTTTTTATTTCCCTCCCACTTCTGTTGTTGGTATCAAGTCAACAACTAACTGAATACTCAACTGACATATTAACCAGCAGTGGTAAGTAACTATTAGGGTTTTGACACCCTAAATGTCTTTTTTTTTTTTTTTTTTTCCCCTTCTTCCCCCCTCTTCCCTAGTGTTCACCTTTTTAATTTGAGGTCTACTAACAATACTCCTCCCTCTTTGTCCTCAAGTTGAAAATTAGGAAACTGCTCCTGAGTGGTCAACATCAATTCTCCGGAATTCTTGCAATCTGGCAAGTGACACCACTTAATGAGAACTTGATAGGACACTGGGCATTGTGTTAGGCCTTTAATTAGGTAGGAGTTAGTATAAATAGAAGGGAAAGGGTTAAGGGAAGAAGTGTGGGAATTGAATAATTGAGTGAGGCTTGGGAGAGTTGAAAGGTCTCTTGAATCTCCTCTCTATCTTGTAATTTCTGAACCAGTTCTATAAGAACTTTTGTACTCTCGCAGCTGCGGTTATGACCTGTAAAGCCTGTTCAGCTGCACTTGTAGCTCCATTTCATCTGATAACATGGGCGATAGTGGTTGAAGTCTTGCTGTGGAGCGATAGCTTACTTCAGTAAGGAAACATTAAAGTCAAGGTGGACCACACTCCCTGCAGAACCTCAAGGTTCTACAATGGGGGTGGAGAGGAATTTCGAGAGCCCTCCCCTTCTCTTCTTAGTCTAAATTCTCCAAATCTGATAACTGACTCTCTCCTAAGTTTCCCTCCTTTTTAATTCCAATCCCTAACTAACTTCTACCTAAACTACTGCTGTTACTGAATCATTTACAGTTTCCTCACCCAGCAGCATACCGTGAAGCTGCTTACTTTTGCAAGCAGTTTCAGGACTGTACTTTTAATGACAACAGAAATATAGCCCTCTTTTGATTTTGTCTTGCAATTCAGACACTTGTTCTACCCCTTTTACTGACTGAACTTGCTTCAGTTGCTTTAGCCAGACGCTGATCTGATAGCATTATTGGGTTTACCAAAATGTGGGCCCAATGCTGGATCCTGTTCCTTGTGGACCAAGATTTGAATATGATCATAGCCCCAAATCAACAGTAGAAGGGAATACTCTGTAATTTGCTGCATACTTTGAATTGAGCCCTGATTCTCATTTGCAATGCCTAATTCTTCTCATCGATCAACTTAGCTGGGTCCATCAATTACGACAAGGTTTCTGCTGATTGCAATTTCAGCTCTGCTCATTCCTCCACCTCTAAATCATTCAAGAATATCCCGTGAAGGTATTCTTGATCAGTATTGCATAAAAGCCCTGCATACAACTCAAAGGCTTCTTTGAATTCCCCTATTGAACCCACATGCTTCAGCCCAAGGAATTGGTATGGTTTCTGAATCACAGATGTTAAAACCTCTGGATTACAGCCTTTGAGAAATCCACCCAGGTCACATTTTGGGTGCAAGAATCTCAACATTGGAACCAATTCAGCCTGCATCTCTGCATAGCCATCATTATTGGTCACATACGCTTCTCTTTTGCCACCCCTTTCACCTGAAACTACCTCTTGGTTTGGGTTACCACTCATATGCGTCATCACTGGAGAATACGGGGGATCTCCCATTTCTGCCATCAATCCTCTCACTCTCCTCAAATCTTGGTGCTGCCATCAATCTTTCCTCTTCCATTTCAGAATTCATTGTTGAGCGACTCATAGATGTTTTCTTCTGACCAGCTGTAGAATCTCTTCAATGGCTTTTTCCATCTTCTTCGTCCTGGCTTCGATCAACTGCTTTCTGGATTCTTGGAGTTCACGCTCTTCTGCTTGGTGCTTTTAAGCATCAAAGTCTCAATTGTGGCCTCCATTATAGTACAAACCATGAAAGAAACTCCCAGGATTTGGGAGCTCTGATGCTAATTGATAGAACTGAATCAGAAAATAGAGAAAGAATGTGGAGAAAATAGGCATTTTGAGTATGGCAGGTTTATGTGATTACAGAACAATAAATGTAAGTTGCCAAAGTACAATAATATAGGATTATTTGAGAGGCCCTACTTCTCTCCCACCCTCTAATTGCCTTCTGAAATTCCACACACCTTTTTGCTAAACCCCCCTCCCCCAACACAACAGAAAAAACAAAAAAAAAAAAAAGAAGAAAAGAAAAAAAGTATCCCTGGTTTATTTTCTCCCTACTTCTGTTGTTTGGTTTGAGGTCATTAGCTAACTGAATAACCAGCAGTGCTAACTAACTAGTGAGGTTTTGATCGCCGACATCTTGAGGCCTACAACACTATAACAAATATTATTATCCATCAAATGACACAAATGCAAAGTAGTATGATAAGAACTGGATCAGAAACTCAGCAAAACCTCAAGATAACACCCACTGCCTGGGTGTCATAGTATGTAGCAGAAACTCAGTATTTCATGCATAATATAAAATTACGGGCTAATAAACGCCCGTAATCTGGAGATAAAAAGTATGTTAGGGTTGTCCTATTGTGAATCATTGATCGCTTGTGTAATGGATTAATGGCTTCTCACATGTTAAGTTCTCATTGAAAAGCATCTTCTGTGCTTCAAATGTACCGTAAAGTTTTCATAGCTAATTTACCATTTTATTCGTGCCCGTCGTAATGTTCAGCTCCTTTTCTATTCAGTTCTTTGAATTATGTTTTATGTAATTATTCTAAGTTAGCAAAACTAAATTAGTTATGTTCTACTATTCTATGGAGCTCCTTCTCGGATGCTCTGAATTTCTGGATGGATCGAATGCCATATCTGTTTAAGTTTGTTTTCATTGTAAACAATATACGTATTAATGTTTGTATTTGTATAATTCTGCTTTCATGGTTCAGCATATCATCGAATTAGGTCCACATGTCCCATTAGTGCAAATTCTACTTTCAAAATTTCCTGCCAACTTGCTGCTGCCCAAATTAGATGGGCATCTCAAGCCACAACTACAGAGGAAGACAACAAGATTAGTATTGGACCTCATAGTGGACAATCTGGGAAAGATGACAAAGAAGCTGGAGTTATTTATTATGGTCCAATCTCAAATACCATAAAGAAAGTGAAACTTCTGTCTCTGTCAACTTGCTGCCTCTCCGTATCTTTGGGTCCAGTCATAACCTTCATGACATCCCCTGATATGAATGTCATCCTGAAGGGTGCGGTAGCATCATCTGTAATATTCTTTAGTGCTTCTACCACTGCTGCCCTCCATTGGTTTGTTAGCCCGTACATTCACAGACTCAGGTGGCAGCCTGGTTCAGACAGCTTTGAGGTGGAGATGATGTCCTGGCTGGCAACTTACATTCCGAAGACTATTAAGTTTGCTGATATTCGTCCACCAGAAACCAATAGGCCTTTTGTGACGTTTAAGGCTAATGGGAGCTTTTACTTTGTTGACGCTGAGCACTGTCACAATAAGGCACTTCTGGCTAGACTCACCCCACAAAAAGTAACTCATGAGTCTGCTTTCAAGAACTTGTGATTTGAAACATGAGCTCTGCGATGCTTTACTTTTAGGATGAGCTGTAGCCCTGGGTCAATTTCACTTTGGAATTTTGCTCCCTTGAGATTTGATCTCTTTTGTTCTGATAGCATAAACTGTTTAGATTATATAAATAATGTCCTCAGTTGGTGTGGCATTTTACAATGTTATATGGGGAATGTTTGATACGAATCGGAGAATTATTTTGAATCATGTTGAAATTACTAATGATGTTGCGGTAGATAGTGATTGTTCCCTGGGTGCTTCTACACATTGGTTATAAATATCGATACAAATTATGCAACAAATTATGGTGCTGCTGTTTCCATGACTGTTCTATGTAGTGATTAGACCTAGTTCTCTGGTTCTTTCTGTTAGCTAATTGGAAAAAGTGCAGCAAGAATTTTGGGAATTGCGGCAAAAAATATTGTGTCATACTTATGGGCTATGAGATAGTTCATCTTCGTACCTGTAATACGCACAACAGTCCGGATTTTACTATAAAGTTAATATGCTCGTATAATGGATTTATTTATTTATTTTATTTTTTGTTATATGTTTTTACTAGCTTTGTGCAAAGTACTGAAAGGTAGTGTTTAGATGAGGAAGTATTGTGTTTAAATATTAGGATAAAATGTTTTGTGCTTTTGTTTGAATAATTTGATAATCATTATATAAACTTCGAAGAATTTTTGGTATGGTATTTCTTTATCTTAAAAGATTTAAAATTACACCTAGCGCAATTTCTCGTGTCCCTCTCCGCTGTTGTGCGGTGCCCCCTCATTTCTCAAAAGTGGTTTAGTTTCTTCACTATTCATGTTTCTATCTGCATAGTTCCAACTTAGTGAGTTGAGTTTCTAAACTCGTCCACCCTAGGTATTCTAATCCTTGCTCGGCTAGTCTTCACAAATTCATCTCGTTCTTCCTGAGCATTTCAGACTGCGGTTGCACAAACTGGATTGGTTACCGTTTCCAAGGCCTAACAACCTTACTCTATCAAGCACTCAACGCATATTCCTCCCCAATCCATGGGAAATATGTTATTAAGAATGTGTTTGGTGTAATGGTAAAAATGATATGAAAAATTTCATGGACGAGTTTTATGTGTAATTTTACGTATGAAACTTATCTATGAAAGTTTCCATCTCTTTTTCACCTATGTACCAAACACACTTTTAGGATAAAATCCGATCAAACCCTACACCCGACACTGATTGTAGTTAAGATAATATTTGTTAGTTACCTACAGACCCGAAAGAGATTAAATTCAACCCTGAACCTAAAACACTCACAGACTTGCCTTTTAGTGCACCATTGAAGATTTCATTTTCCTATATGAAAATACGATTGAAGAATTTTGACGGGTGAGAATTTAAAATTATCTACTTTTATTCTATCTCATTCTATCAAAATTGAAGAGGAAGAGAAATGAGAGTATTGAATGGAATTGAATCCACCAAGTTCAATTCTCTTGCGTCCTATATTAAAATATCAAAACACTAGTACATAATGAATAAGGGTATTTACTTTCATTATAGTGCCCTAGTTGAAGGAAAAAATAAAGGTATTTGATGAAAATGAATGAAGTAAAATTCACCAAGTTTTATTCCATTTTATCTTAGTTTAAAGTATTCAAACAATAGTAAATAATATCATTTCATTTATTCTACTTTAATCCACAACTTTCCATCAATCAAACGCTAGCACAATTTACTAATCTCAATAGCATCATTCTTTGTGCTATTCGAATAAGCCCATAAAGGATTTTCACTATTTATCACCTGTAAATCTGGTTGTTGTCTATTACTTGATTCCCAATATGCAATATATGGATCAATATATTCACGCTTAGGTTTTGAACGACCAAAGGATTTTCTTCAATCGAATGGCTGTTGACAATCATTGGGCATCTGGTTTTGCACTTCGAAGATACGCATATGGAGAACGCCTTCACAAGGCAACCGCAAGTTGGCACTTGCAAAGGCATTCTAATGCTTATGTCAGCGAAAGTTTAATGAAAATATGAGATAGGGGCACAACAATGAACATACCTATGGATTCACCATGCGGGAGTTAAGGAATAGCTGATGACTGCTAAGGCCGTAAAGGCACTTTATCATAATGCATGAATTAGTACAGTAACAACCACCTAACATTCAAGATCTTATCTGCACATGGTTCTGATCTTACATCCATGTGGAGCTAGGTTCTATGACCTATCATGGGTACGATCCAAAGCCCCTTAGCTCATAGGTCAACTTGAGTGGGACATGTAGTGCGGGTCTTGTCTTCTGGTGTTAAGTTCCATTCATGATGCCTTCTGAAAGGAATTACCCTTTCTTGCAAGTTTTTCGTGTGGCTTGTGTCCACATTTAGAGATGTTTTAAATTTCTAGTGACATGTGCGTGCCACACAGTTTCTTCCTATTGGTGTTTTGTTCATTTCATTTATTATAACTGTTTTTTCAAACATTAGGTGAAGCTTCATGATTGGATTGCTAAGAGAAGGACGTAATTTGGGCCATCAATCATGGCCTATAGTTTTGCAAAGTGGTTCACTTCATGTCTTTTCTTCTCCTTTGATTTGTACATAGAGTTCATAGTGGTTGTCCTTTTAACTTTCCTGACCCTTCCCTTCATTTCTCCTTATTACTTCATCATATTTGTTTTATTGGTGTTTTCCTTGAACGCTTCCTTCTAAGTTTTGTATCATTTGGCTAGGTTCACACCAATGTTCTGACCGACTAAGAGATTCTTTCTTGATTGGATGGTTGCTAGTGATAACTAGGTATTTGGTTATACTCTTCGGAGATATGAAGTTAGTGATATTATGAAGAGAGTAAGGTATATGCCTCTATGTGCTCATTGGGAGTGGTACCTACAAATATAATCGGACACTCAAGTTAGTGATCGTATGAAGAGAGTAAGAAGATATCTTGGCAAAAAAGCGAACATACTTGGGGTTTCACCGTGCAAGACTGTATAGAATAACGACCGATGACCGTTAGGGCCATAAAGGAACTTTTTTAACGCTTAATTTGTATGATCAACCACCTAATGTTTGAGATCTTATTCACAAGAGGTTGTGATCTTATGTGCTTGCAGAGTTGGGTTTTGCAGCCGATCATGGGTATGGCCGAAAGACCCAACCCATAAGTCAACAAGATTGTCTTGTTGAAAAAGATATGGAGCGCGGGTTTTGTGTAGCAAAGTTCCATTCAGGTGCCAGTCAAATAGAATTGCCCTTTCTTGGAAGTTTTTGAAAGAGCTTCTTTTTTTTTTCTTCAAAATCTATAGTGACGTGTGCATGCCATGTGTCTTCTGCCTATTGTGGCCTTCTATACTTTGTTTTTGGGAACTGTCTTTTCAAATGTCAAGTGATGCTCCACGCTTGGATTATTGAATGGTTGGCACTGTAATTAATTGAAGATTAATGTTAAAAGCTAAGAGTGATTGATTATGAGTTGACAAATGACTCGAATTGGGTTTGGTTGGAGGCTGAAATGAGCCAAAGGAAGCATTTGGGTCCAAGAAAAATGTTTATCAGTTAAGAAGTGATTTTGGGCCTAAAAGAGATGCATCGGCTAAAGGGTATGATGGGCAAAAGAGTGATTAAGCCCTATTGTTGAAGGAAAGGAGTTAGTTGGAGACTAATGTCACAATTAAGTGATGATTATCACTAATAGAGAATGTGGGTGCATGGTATTGAGTCGAGGACTACTATGTGCATACAATTGAGAAACGGCAAAAAACTTAGGAAAGATATAAAAGGTCATACGCATAGAATTGAGGAGATATGAACAACACATACAACATGTCACTTTGATTATTAGCTTTTATTTCTCTTTATTTATTTTACTTCGAGGTTATGTTATTGCCTTGTGTTCACTGTTAAGATTCAAGCTTGTATGAACTCTTAAGTTGATTAATGCAAGTTCAATTCCCATTCTGATTTTCATTGATTGATCTTGCTCAAAGGCTAGCTCTCGTGAGTTAGCTGAGAAATTTATTTGCTAAGAGATAGAGTACCCTCAGTTTAAATTTTCTGAACATTAGTAATATTTGGAAGTTTATTTTCGGATAGGTTTCTTAGAGAAATTTAGCCAATTATATTTATATCCAACATAAAATTTGGCATGCCTAATGGGACGTCCAGGGTTAGATCAGCGAAAATTTTCCGTTCCTGGGCTGGATCATACTTGGCTTATGAATCTAAGGTCTGAGAAGGTTATCAATATGAGTTCAGCAAATTTAAGTCTAGCTTCAAAGCAGAAAGCAGGGGAGCAACTAGCTACGCATATAGCTGCCTTAACTATACCCTAGGGGGTGACTTTAAAGCACCCAAGCACAGCTGCTACTTGGCAACATCTTTTAACATGTCTTGCTAAACTCATACTGGATGTGAGGATAGGCAGTCGTTAGTAATGTCTGCCTCCTTCATCAAACAATAGATTGAAGTAGGAGTAAATGATCTAATGCATGAAATGTCTAAGCAACTAGCTGAGATAGTGAAGCCAATGGAGCAAAATGAGATGCAATTAGTTCAGCAATGACAACGGGAGATGTTACAAGTCCCTGACCATCCGGGCAAGGCCATGAATTGGATTGGGCCTAAAATTGTTAGTGAAGCAATAGCTTACATTGGTGGGCATCAAGGGCCTTAGCCTAGTCAAGTACAGTTGATCAAAAGAGCCCCTAATATACTACGAAACTTAGGACTCCTTTCTGGCATTATAGGTTCTTGGCGTAGCTCTAGCAATAATTAGGATTAGCCTACATATACCATCCTATTCCAACGACTAATCTAGTGGTTCAAATGAGTTGGCCTCAGAGAGATATACAATGGCAAATTCACAATTCAGGAGCCAATACTCAGCAATTGGAAGATATGCAGCCCAGCTAGGATCATTTTAGCCTATGTATACACCACCACTAGTTTATGTCTCTGGCAAGCGAATATAACCTAACAGCTGAATATCCTCCACCCTATACGCAGCCTTAGAATAGGGTGCCTCAAGGGATTAAATAAGGGGCCAATTGACAGGCAATACTTATTCAGCCTTAGCCATGTAATGAGCCGAGAGGGGCTATACCTCAGCTGATTAGCCCAAATATGATAGTCGACGTTATGAGGAGGCATTTTGGTATACAATTAAGACCCTTGGAGAGGCCAATATGTAGGAAACCATATCCAAAATGGGTGGATAGGGTTCAATTCCCAAGAAATTTTAGAACTCCAGATTTTACTACATTTTCTGCAGAAGATGGCAAGTCTATAATAGAGCATATCAGCCAGTTTTATAGCTTAATATGCTAAGGCTAGCCAGAATAATTTCCTAAGGCAACAACTGTTCCCTCTGTCTTTAATTAGGGCAGCATTCACTTGGTACTCATCATTACCCCCTCAAATGCTATATAAAGCTAGACCAATATGAAATGACTATTCCATGAAAAATTTTACAAGCCCTAGCCAGAGGCTTCTATTGTAGACTTGTTGGGTATTAAATAACAAGCCAATGAACCTATGATAGAATTTTTGGAAAGATTTAGAAAAGTTGAAGGGAAATGTACTTTGCAATTACCTACAGTTGAATATGCCTTTATTATGGTGAATAATATGAATCCTCAGTTAAGGGAGAAGCTGATTGTCCCAGAATATTGTGATTTGGTCTGACTCTCTTGGAAACCATCTTAAGTATAGCAGTTCATTATAGAGAAGGAACAAAGGAGAGCTAACGGAGCGAGGCTTAGAGGCTCTTTGCTAGTTGTTGTAGTCGATTCTGACTTAGCCGAGGATGAGGTAGGGGATGAGGACGGAACTATGTAAGGAGAAATCATGGTTGCTGAGTTGCTGGGGGGCAAACCATATACTTGTCCTATTCTCACCCTTGCTAAAGGAAAAGAAAAGATCAAAATTAAGGAGAAGAAGACATATTTGTTTGTTAGTCAAAAGAGATAAGATCTTTGACTTCTTAGTCAAAGACAAATAGATTAAGCTTCCAGAAGGACATAAGTTGCCTCCAACAGATCAAATTCAAAATTTAAAGTACTGCAAGTGGCATAATTCTTATTTACACTATACGAATAATTGTATCATTTTTCGTAATGTTATTCAGGAGGCCTTGGAAGAAGGAAGGTTCAAACTTGCAGATTAAAAAAGGGCTGAAATGCGACCATAGATACCAATCCTTTTCCTTTAGCTGCTATCAATATGGTTTCCATCTCAGCCGAGAATAAAAATATTAGGAAGAAGGCTTTATCCTCTTTACCTATGCAACATTCTAAGCAAGTTTGGAGGCCAAAGTCAATAGTAGTTAAGGAAAATACCAGAAAGGAAGAATGAAAGGAAAGAGTGGAGGGCTAAACTTGAAAGAAGGTCAGAGACTTAGGGGCAATCTAAGCCACCTTAGCATAGGGTATTTCAAAGGTTACACTTTCCTCGACAGAAGGATTAGTCGATGGGAGGAAGGTATAAGCAAAGACAGATCCCACAGGTCTTAGACTACCCTGTTCTTAAAGATTCTAAGGGAGTCATGGAAGTCAATTATAGCCAATGAAAATCTACTCTTAGAATTACTGTAAGGAATGAGGAAGTGTCAAGAGGTGTTATAACACCCTAATAATACCATACTATGCTGAAGTCATTTTGTGGCATCACTAGTTATTACTCTTAACTAGCGGAAGTTCTTATAGTTGAAATTAGTATAATATATGAAAATAGCATGTAATTTTTTTTTTTGGTAAAACCTTTATGCTTGAAAACTGAGCTTTTAAGCACTTACTTACTCGCATACATGTGGATGTTGTTCTTCATATCGCAGAGTTACTAATAAGACGTATGATAAAATTGAAACAGCATAACACAATACCATAAGCCAAGAATGTAATCATAGATACTCAAAAATCATCATTACACTTAATAAATATCACATATGTAATAGGTCAAATTAAGTAGCATGACTTCCTACATGCTCCTAATTACATATAAACTGCCCAACTGGGACTCTTAAGAAAATGAAAATACTATGCTATTATCTCGATCCTCCTTAGCTAAGTGAAGAATCATGGCAGCTCCTTGTCTTATCCAGTCAGGTACCATCAGAAGTGCTACCATGGATGCCATCAGCTCCATCTGAAGACGACACGAAAATGTAGGAGTGAGAAATACAAGATTTCTCAATAGGATCGTGACTAGATGAACATTGCGTCATCATCATCATCCCAGCCACTTTGGGTTTAATTATAAAAACAGTGGACATATATAAATTCAATTTTAATGGTTTTGAAAATTTAAACCTTGAAGCGGGTTGCTTTTAAGCTTAACATCATAACTACATCATCATGACTAACATATATACTGAAACATAAAATAAGCATTCGTAATGCAAATGGACAATATAATCACATGCAAAGACATGCATCATCATAGACTTAACCATGGTTATACTTTGACTTTACTTTAATTTTTAGCACGTGCTTAACATTCTTTACTTTTTCTTTGAAATAGATTGCTTTTGGACATGAGCTCATTCCATGACCATCACCACGCAGCTCTAACCAAATCAGACTAAGCCAATATTGGTTACCTCTAAGTTGAAGGGTCCATGATTTCTTTTCTTATCATTATATTTTACATGTATAGTACTTCTTTGACTAGACATATGCAATGATATGACTAAGTCCATAATTTTGACGGAAATCCCAGTGACATTGATTAGACCGAAGCTTCCCCCAAAATGCCAATCATAAGCTTTCATCCAACATTTTATCATATCACAATAATCAATCAATCATGAGACAAAGCTTAATCAAACTCATCATTCATCATGTCAAATGGCATCATACATTCATCCCTAAAGGGGGTTTCATAGTTGTGTTATTCTTTGTGAAGAATATTATGAATCATTATATGATTTCTCATAGTTGCCCATGAGAGAATCACACAGTTAAGATATGTGTATGTGGTCCTTTAGTAACTTAGCTCTCATATAAAATTATTCTTTACTTTAGTTTATGTCTTATGGAGCACTTATTCAAATTAATTAAGTTAAATGATTGTTTTCTTTCCTTGAGATAGTGCACTGAGTGATTCCTAGGTTCATGGTATGCTCAGAGGCCCTAATCATACTTCTGTTCCCAAGGAATTCGAGATTCCTTTAATCCTTGGGTCATGACAACGCATAACCATACTCATGAATCCAACAACACCATGTTCACTTATCACCAAGGGTGATTTTTAACTTATTCAACTTACAAAGTTTCAAGCTTTCATTATTAACATATCAAGGTTTTACCTTAAACATTATTAAAGTTATCATTCTTTATAAAGTAGTCATAAAGTTTTATTCCTTATGAAAGTAAGTGCCTCTAAAATTAAGCTCTTGTCTTAAAAATTAGATCTTTATGTAATAATGATACAAGTTTCTAGCTTTTTAACTTAAACGTCTTGCTCTTTATGAAAGTTGACTCTTTTAATTATTCTAAGACCATCAAGGTCTCAACTTTATGATCTAAAGTTGCCTCTACATTAAAAAGATTCCTACTTTATCAACTAGTGATATAAGACATTAACTTTAAAGTTATAAAGTCTTGATCTTTATAAAAGTTAACACCTTTAAGCATTGTTTTAATTCAAGATCTAAACTTTATGAATTAAATGTTACAAAACAACACTTTTATGACTTAAAGGTTTCATTCTTCACTAAAGTTTGAAACTTTATGAAAGGTCTTTTTTTCAAAATAAAAGAAAATAAGACTTCATGAAAGCTTAAAAGTTGCGCCACTTTTAAGGAATCAAGAAGCAAACTTTTTAAAGTTTTAAGCTTTTAAGATGTTCATAGTCTTATCAAATCACGAAAAACATAAAAAGATAAAGCTTTTCTAATCATCAACTCATCATAAGAAAGGGAACAGCTTTAAACAAGATACCATCGGAAACACTCAATAACAAAAACATATTTTTCCAAAAGTAGAAACATCAAGAACACTTGAAGAATAACAAGAACATATTTTGCTAAAAAGGGAAACTTTTGCTCATGAAGAGTATGGAGGATCTTCTCAAGTTTTCACTTAAAGATCTTGGTCATGAAAAGAACCAAGCTTCAAGCTTTCTTAAGCAAACAAAATAAAAGATGAAGATCACTACCTAAGATTGGAAAATGGCATCTTTGAGGAAGGAGAAGAAGATGAAGAAGACTCCTCCTTGATAGATGATGGTGGCAGTTTTGAATGAGCAAGGAGAGAACTCTTGAGTTCTCTTGTAAATGAGTCCTGTAGTGTTTAGATCTTATCTCCAAAGATCAAAAGATGTGATCTTTGAAGGGCTTAGTGAGGAAGGTTTGGTTATGGAGATGGAGAATGATGAAGAAGATGAAGAAGAAGAAGAAAAGATGTAGAGAGAAGTGAGAGGGTTGAGAGACATAAAAAGAGAGTGAAGAGTCATTGTAACATCCTCAATTCCATGTCGTGCTAAATTATCTCAGTAACCGTAAGTAATTAGGCACTTAATGAGAGATTACGAGATTAAGGCTTAATTAAGGGGTTAACGAAGAGTTTAGGGGTTAACTCGGATGAGAAAAGTCAACAGAATGCTTAATCGAGATTAGATAATCTTTAATGGAGTAAGTCAAAGCCTTTATAGCTTAATTAAGTACTAATCACCCTTAATTAGCTTAATCGACTTTAATTAAGGTTAATTAAGCTTAATCTCAAGGTTTATTCTTGTTAATCATGTTTTTGTGTGTTAATCGCTAATCCTTGCTTAATCATCTTAATTAAGTTGTATAGCACTTAATCACATGATTAAATTCAAATTTAGTCAACTAGACAATAAAATAAAGAGTGATGTCACTAAAGCAAAAAGCATCAGACAAGACTACTTTATATAAGAGTTTGACCATATTTTGTCTCCCCATCATCCCATTTGCCCCCTTAATCACAACTTAACACAAGATAACACAAAATGAAGCAAAATATCTCACTCTCCTCCCTTTATGTTGGATGCCACTTTCAAGCACACACACACACACTCACATTTTCATTTTCACTCATCCTATTATCCCTCCTCAAAGTCAAATCCTCCAACTTCTCTCTAAACTCTCTCATCTTCTTCTTTACCTTCTTCTTCCTTTCTCCACCACCACCACCCAAAACCACTCACTTAGCCCTTCAAGGACCTCATCTTTGCATCTTTGGAGATAAGATCTAAACACTACAATCTCTATTTTCATAAGATCTCAAGAGCTTTTCCTTCTTCCAAGCCAAAACCACCACCATCATTACAAGAGGAGCCATCATCTTCTTTTTCTCCTTCCTTGTTGTTGCACCATTTTTGATAAGGAGGTAGTGATCTTCATCTTTCATTTTATTTATTCAAGGAAGCTTGAAACTTGGTTCTCTCCATGACTAAGATCTTTGAGTGAGAACTTAAGGAAATCTTTCATGCTCTTCATGAGCAAAAGTTTCTATTTTTGACCAAATATGTTCTTGCTGTTCTTCAAGTATTCTTAATGTTCTTCAAGTGTTCTTAACTTTCTACTTTTAGAAAAATATGTTCTTGATATTCTTCAAGTGTTCTTAAGTTTCTACTTTTAGCAAAATATGTTCTTGAATGTTCTTGATGGTATCTTGCTTAAAGTTGTTCCTTTTCTTATGATGAGTTGATGATTAGAAAAGCTTTATCTTTTTATATTTTCATGATTTGATAAGACTATGAACATTCTAAAAGCTTGAAACTTTAAAAAGTTTGCTTCTTGATGCACAAAAAGTGGCACAAGTTTTAGTGCCATTAGAAAGATTTCTTTTGTTTTGTTTTGAAGACAAGAATACATGTAAAAGTCTAAGTTTTGAGTTAGAAAAATGATATCTTGTCACTAATGTCTTAGAAATCAAACCTTAGAGAAAAGACCTTTCACAAAGTTTTAAACTTTAATCAAGAATAAGACCTTTAAGTCATAAAAGTGTTGTTTTGTAACATTTAATTCATAAAGTTTAGATCTTGAACCAAAACAATGCAAAAAGGTGTTAATTTTTATAAAGATCAAGACTTGTTAACCTTAAAGTTGATGTTTCATATCCCTAGTTGACAAAGTAGGAACTTTTTTAATGTAGAGGCAACTTTAAGTCACAAAATTGAGATCTTGATGGCCTTAGAATAATTAAATGAGTCAACTTTCATGAAGAACAAGATTTTTAGTTAAAATGCTAGTAACTTGTATCATTATTACATAATGATCTAACTTTTAAGACAAGAGCTTAATTTTAGAGGCACTTACTTTCATAAAGAATAAAACTTTATGACTACTTTATAAAGATGATAACTTTAATAATATTTAAGGTAAAACCTTGATATGTTAATAAATGAAAGCTTGAAACTTTGTAAGTTGAATAAGTTAAAAATCACCCTTGGTGATTAGTGAACATGGTGTTGTTGGGCTCATGAGTATGGTTATACATTGTCATGACCCAAGGATTAGAGGGATCTCGGACTCCTTGGAAACAGAAGTATGATTAGGGCCTCTGAGCATACCACGAACCTAGGAATCACTAAGTGCACTATCTCAAGGAAAGGAAACAATCACTTAACTTAATTAATTTGAACAAGTATTTCACAAGACATATACTTAAGTAAAGAATAATTTCATATGAGAACTAAGTAACTAGAAGACCACATACACATATCTTAACTATGTGATTCTCTCATGGGTAACCATGAGAAATCATATGATGATTCATAAGATTCTTCACAAAGAATAACACAATTATGAACCATCTAGGGTATTAATGTATGATGTCATTCGGTATGACGAATGACAAGTTTGATGGAGCTTTGTCTGATGATTGAATGACATGATTGTGATGGATTACTGGTTAAAAGTTGTGATTGGCATTTTGGGGAAGCTCCGGTCTAGCCGTTATGTTGCCGGATTTCCATCAAAATTATGGACTTGGTCATTTTATTGCATGTGTCTAGTCAAAGAAGCATTATGCATATAAAGTACAATGATAAAAAAAGAATTAATGGGACATGATCCTTCAATCACTTCGGTAAGGGAAGTGAGAGATGGCGATCCACAAGGACTTAAGGAACCTCTATGAGGGAGGCAAGGGTGACATGGAGGACCCTCTAACTTAAGGGGTAACCAATATCGGTTTAGTCTGATTTGGTTTAGTACTGCGTGACAATGGTCATGGAATGAGCTCATGTCCAAAAACAGTCTATTTCAAAGGAAAGTAAAAGAATGTTAAGCACGTGCTAAAAACGAAAGTCAAAGTAGGACCATGGTCAAGTTGATGAGTTGCATAGTCATGCATGTTATTATATTCCTTATGTGCATTATGAATGTTTATTATGTATATTAGCATGTATGTCTATGTATGACACTATAGATATGATGGTAAAGTTAAAAGTAACTCGCTTCGGGATTTATACTTTTTGAAACTATTAAAATTGAACCGATATTTGTCCACTATTTTTATATTAAACCCAAAGTGGTTGGGACGACGACGATGATACTGTGTTCGTCTAGTCGTGATCCTACTGAGAAATTTAGTATTTCTCACTCCTATGTTTCCATGTCATCTTTAGAGGATGCAGGCATCGGGTGTAACATCCCCAATTTTTGTCTAAGCTAATTAGCTCTGTGATCCTGGCTAATTAGAGAGGTTAACAATTAATTGAAAAATTAATCGATTAATCTCGAGAGCAAGGGCTTAGTAAATTAAAGGCAAGTCAATAAGATAAGTGCAAGTCAACGATTAATTAGAAAATTATAACAATTGAAGCATAATGTATTAAAGATTATACTTAAAAGCCTAATTGCCTAATCCTTATTAATTCATGAATTAGAACATAAAATCAAGGTGTCTAGCCTAATTAACTAAGAGCACATAAGTATCACACCTTAATCACATTAACCCTCACATCTTCTTTACATAATTAAGGAGGAAAAATCCTTTTTGATAAAAATGTGTTAATGGCATAATTAAACCAATTGAATTAATTAACATGTAGACAAGTATAACAATTATAAAGATGTAGAAACTTCCCTTTAATTATTGTTTAAAAGTTTGGTCAAAGTAAGAGCCACATCTAACCATTCAATTGCCTTCTCATCATACACCACTAGATCAAGAGTCCATGTTAGTAGAACCCTTAAGTCATGACAAGAGTTGTACTCTCCTTCATCAAGATTGTGACACTTGGAGTGATCACAATCATCCAATGCCAATCCAAAGGTAGCTCATGCTTTTAACCAATTGACAAAAACATCACAAAGCCTTTTATCCAAGTATCAAGACTCAAGAGAAACACAACTCACCCTTTTACCCCAAGGTCCCTAGCCCTTTTGCTTGAAAAAGAAGTAAGACTCACCTACTCTCTCTTGCTTGTTGGAGAGGCAAAGCAATCAGCCCACTTTGCCCCATTATTTGCGCCCCAAAACAGCCCCCCCACTCTCTCATTTGTGATTTTCATCCTCTCACTACAAGCCTAAGCTCTCACTTCTCTCTAAGCCTCATTCTAGCTCTTCTACTCTTCCAACTCCTCTTGCTCTTCTTCCCACTTTCACACCCCATCCAACTCTCATTCCTTTTACCACCATCACAAGCCCTTCAAGGACCACCCTCTGTGGTTCTTGAGAAAGCAAAACAAATACTTACTTAGCCCCATCATCAAGCTCAAGGAGGAGGAGGCCATCTCTAACCATTTTCATCCTTCAAGCTTTCAAGTGAAGCTCTCTTTGGTAGTGACTCTAACCTACTCTTTTTCATGTATTCTTCAAGCTCTAGAACTCCTAAGCTCTACACAACTAGGTGGTTTTAGGACTTGCTTCAAGGTCTCATGACCATTTCTTGCTCTATGAGTTTTCTTGTCTTGTTGAAAAATGCTATCTTGAAATGAGGATATGTGGCTTGATGGTTTTATGTCTCTTGCTCTATTTTGTGGTAAAATGCTGATTTGGTGGCTGAAACTTTGGATATGGTAATGAGATAAAACATAAAAATGGTGATTTAAAGTGGTATAGCAACATTCCCACAAGTTTGTTATGTAAAACTTAAAAATGGGTTAATCTGGAATTCTGGCAGTCTGTAAGGTGTTCGGTATATTTATTTCTACAAAACTCAAAATGCAATGAAACTAATTTTCTGTGAAAGTAGACTCAAAGGGATTTTCATACATATAAAATATGTGAGATTTGGCCTTAAGATGAGAGAGATATGAATTTTTAAAGTCTGCTGTTCCTGGATGGGTTTCTGTCCGGGCAGTAGGTAATAAAACGTGTATAACTCAAGCTATACATAACATTTTTGAGTGGGACAAAGTTTGTTGGAAAGCTAAGACATAGAGGAACATCCCCATAAAACAGTTTTGTCAGATTTCTTGTGAGGAGTTCACAGTAAATGTTAAAAGTCACTGACTCGAGATGAACTTTCAAATCTGAACAGTCAGAATAAAATATGCATAACTCAAGCTACAAAGTGAATTTTTGAGTGGGGTTTCTTTTGTTTAAAAATAGACTCAGAGAAGTGTAAGCATACCAAAATTCGAAACAAAAGAGTAAAATATGAAATTATGGTGAATTTTTGAAGTTACTGCCTTACTATAAAAGTAAAAACTAGTTAGGGTAAAAGTTAAAGGTTAATGAAGAATAAGCTTTAAGACATTAATACCCTTACATTAAGTATTGGAAAACCTTCATAATTCAACATAAAAAGTTTTAAAGAGGGTAATAGATAAGATTGGCCCTAGGCCTAATAAAAGAATTTATACAAGAGGCAACCCCAATTAAAAGCTTGCACCAAATTTACTAAGTTAAGCTCATAAGACTTTGTGTGATGTGTATGCCTTCATGTATTAATATGATGACAATTATATGATGATGATGATCATGATATGATGATAGTATGCTATGATGATGATGATGGCATGATAATGATAATGATGATATGATATGATGATTATGATAGTGATATGATGATGGTATGATAATGATACAAATATAACATGTTAATGATATACATGAAAGGATTAATAAATATGAACACCCTGGGGACGACGATATGTAACGCCCAGAGGCGATTGATAAAGAAACCACATTTGGGGACGGCGATACGTAACGCCTAAATGTGGAAAAAGAATCAGATTAACTTTGCATCATAAGCTTTAATAAGAAGATAATGAACTAAAGGTATGATCCTTCAAAAGGGAAGGTGACCTAATCTAAGTTCCCCTCACCCACGACTCACATGAGGCATGGCATGACCCAGCTAGTGTGAGTATAGGGGATAGGGCTTACATGAGGCATGGCATGACCCAGCTAGTGTAAGTACCGAAATTTTATGGTGGCGACGGCCACGGTAAGAGCTCATTACCACTTATGTTTACTGGGTGAAAAGAAAAGGACTTAAGATAAGTCAAGTTAAGAAAAGAAAGGAAAAGGGACTTCGGTCCAAACCCTTAAAGAGAAAAAGTTAAGAGAAGCTTATAGCACAGTCATGCACGTTTTATGTAATTATACTTATGCCCATGTATGTTATGATATAAATGATTAGAGAGTATGAATCCACTTCGGATATCCATGTTTTCGAAAACCTAAGAACTGAACCTTATGAATGCTCACTGTTTTCATTAATAAAATCGAAGTGGCTGGGACGATGACGATGACACCTCCGTGCGAGGTTCGAGTCCTACTGAGAAATCTTATTTCTCACTCTAGTTACTTTTCCGCATCGTCACCAGATTTTTGTTGGCACATCCAATGGAGTGGAGCTTGGAGCCACCGCACTACGAGCGGACGTACGACGTGAAATGCCAGACGAAGCTATTTTGGGACTCATAGCGACCGTCACTCTACATCTTCGCATATTCTTTTTGAGGGGAGCTTTGTCATTGAAGTCTGTAGTAGTACCTAGTACTTAGGTCATGGCACGACCATGAGCTTTCTTCGATGTAATGTTTATATATATATATATATATATATATATTATGAACTCATATGGATGTAATGATCAGTTAATTAATGCAATGTATTTGTGAATTTCTATTTATTTACCTTTCTCTTGTCTTATGATATTTAGGTATTTATTTTATGCGACACGCTCTTTCTCTATCTACCTTCTCGCTCAAGGCTTTACTTTCCAAAGCGATGACGTATTTCAAAAAAAGAAAATCTTACCGTATTTTCCGCGTAATTTAATTTCAAGTGAAGTTTAATTTTCCACGAGCATAAGTAACAACTAATAAAACGCCGTAATACGACTTAAGCGTAGTGTGGGTTTATTAGGGTGTTACATCGGGCACGGTGGTGATTTTCATTGAGTTCACAGTGATGCATTGGCACTTTGAGCCAGTGCTAAATGCATTCGCGATGACTGCTTAGGCAGTGGTGCGGGCCTTCATGTTCCATAGTGGCCAGTTCCGTGCACCAGTGATGAATCCGTTTTTTCGCCTTCATAAGCCGTTCGAGGACATCACTATCGATGACATTTGCCTGCCTTTCCATCCTCCGAGGTACCTCACTGATGGAGATTCCGACTCCGACACATGCCTGACACCGACAGTTTCGTTGGATTTCGATCCTTCGGAATCGTCCTATCCGAGCTACCATATGGAGACTGACCCGTTTCAGCCGTCCTTCCCGTCCGTGATTTGCTTATCATCTGATTCATCTTCTTCTTCAGCAGCCCCTCGTCATACTCCACCCCAGGTTCGCGGTTGTGGCTTTATTCGTACTCGTGCCGTGTCTCGTGGGTGTGGCCGTGCTCGAGGAGGAGGATGTGGTGATGTTTCTCCCGGAGGATTCGGGAACGATCACCTCCTGCCAGATGAGTGAGGTATTGATTTGCATGCGGAGCTGAGCATGAGGATAGCCCCTTTTTGGTTGTAGCGTGGGTTATCATTTTCATTCGACATGTATGGGCGGATTGGGATTTCTTATGTATTTCCTTCTATCATGTATTTTGTTAGGGTACTTTGTGGGGCCGACAGTTGGTATCGGACCTACTATTATCTTTGTGTATGACTTCTGCTATTACTACTATTATATTAACTATAGAATGGCTATGGAATGAATGTTATCTTTATCTAAGATTATGGTTATTCTTATTGCTTCTATTTATGTTAAATGTGATGTATGTATGAGATAGCGACGTTTGTATTATACGTTCGCGATGCGCTCATGGCTCTCGATTTCAAAAACGGTTTACTCATTTTGTTTAAAAAAAAATTACCCATATTTTCGTTAAAAAGTAATTTCAAAAAGGTAATATTAGTTTCGCAAGCAAAAGTAACAACTAGTAATTCCACAACATGACTTAAGCATATAATGAAACTATTAGGGTGTTACATTTTGGTATTAGAGCAGTTCGTCCTTGAAAAGCCTGGGGATGGACTGACTATGCTTCTAAGCATACGTGTTAGTTAAGTCATGCTTTGAGTCTCGTCTGTATGGTGAGATGTAGGAATTAGACAGGCATGATTGTCTATTTTGAATGTTGTTAGTTGCTAGTTCACTCAATATAAATGTTGAGCCTGATCAACTCAATGTCTTCTGTCTTGTGTACTAGGAACTAATGGCTTCAGGAAGACGTGGTAGGCCCCGTAATGAGTTGGAAGGTCTCGAGGAAGTCATGGGGATGCTCCATGAAATGGCTACTACCATGAGGGAGTAAGCTACTACTGCCTATCGCATAATAGAGCGAATGGAGCGAATGGATGAAGAGAATCCCGAAGGGCACAATGGAGGAGCTGAGGTAGATCTTGAGTACCTCAAGTTTGCCGAGTTCAGGAAGGAAAATCCATCGAGCTTTAGAGGGATATACAACCCCAATCGAGCTGATGAGTGGATCAAGGCCATTGAGAAGATTTTCACGGTGTTGGCCTGCACTAAGGAGCAGAAGGTAGCCTTTGCTACGTATATGTTGGAAGCTGATACCGAGTTCCGGTGGGTAGGCACAAAGAGGCTATTGGAAGGAGCCCAAACCCACATCACCTAGGAGATTTTCAGGACTTTTATAAGAACTATTTTCCCGTATCCGTGAGGAATGAAAAAGAGTTGGAGTTCATGAGTTTATGACAAGGGACCATGAATATTGCTGAGTATACTGCTAAGTTCGACGAGTTCTGTAAGTTCTCGATGATTTATCAAGGGAACCCGGATGAGCATTGAAAATGTGTGAAGTTTGAAGGGGGATTGCGTGAGGAGATATTGGCATCTATAGGACCAATGGAGATCCGTGATTATGCTGCACTTGTCAACAAGTGCCGTTTGGCGGAGGATTGCAGTCGCAAGCTATCGGTGGCAAGGTCTAAAGCCTACAAGAAGAAGTTGGCACTGCAAGGGCAGAAGTTCAAGCCCCAACTCCCGAGGAAACCATTTCAAGGTGGAGGTTTCAAAGGAAAGCAACCCCGAGCTCTTTGAGGAGCCCACCCAAGCCAGCAAATGGTCAAGCTTGCCCTAAGTGTGGCAAACATCATGGAGGATGCCCTTGTTTAGCTGGCCAGAATGCGTGTTTCCGATGCGAAGCCTAGGCATCTGATGAGAGCTGCCTTTGTCAAGCTGTTGTTCCCTACCAACGAGTCCCAACACCAAGGAAGGGTCTTTGCCCTTAATATTGAGGAGGCCACTCAGTCCGACGATTTGATCCAAGGTAAGTGCGAGGTCAATGGTAGGACCTTAACTATGCTGTATGATTCTGGAGCTATACACTCCTTTATTTCTCATGATTGTGTAGATAGATTAGGATTGTCTGTGTCTAAATTGCCTTATATGTTAATCATTTCTACTTCGGCTGGCAAACCAATTAAGACTTGTCATTGTTGCTTGAGTTATCAATTCCAAATTGATGGTAGATCTTTCGTAGCAAATTTGATTTGCTTGCCTTTGTTTGGTTTGGATTTGATTCTAGGCATGGATTGGGTTTCGGTTAACCATGCTATGATAAATTGCGCTGGAAAATCTATTGTTCTCCCCCTATATCTGTTAAGCCTATGGAGCCTGTTAATTTGTTTTTGAACTCTGTTAAGAAAGGAAGTAGTGAATTGGGTGATCAGGGATATTGTCTCCTTAGGGCAAGTGAAGTGAAACTCAAGCAGGTATTGGATGAGATCCCCGTAGCCAGGGAATAACCCGATGTATGTCTTGATGACACACTCGAGTTTCCCCCGGAAAGGGAAATCGAGCATTCTATAGAGTTGGTGCTGGGTACTGGGCCAATCTCTATAGCACCCTATAGGATGTCCCAAATGGAATTGTCAGAGTTGAAGGGACAATTGGAAGAATTGTTGGAAAAGAATTTCGTAAGACCTAGTGCCTCACCTTGGGGAGCCCCGGTGTTATTTGTGAAAAAGAAGGATGGCAGTATAAGGCTGTGTGTGGATTATAGGCAATTAAACAAAGTGACTGTTAAGAACAAGTATCCCTTGCCTAGGATAGATGACCTCATGGACCAACTGCGAGGTGCAGCTATATTCTCTAAGATTGATCTGAGATCTGGATATCATCAAATAAGGGTGAAGGAGGAGGATATACCCAAGACGGCTTTTAGGACAAGGTATGGGCATTATGAGTTTACGGTGATGTCGTTTGGATTGACTAATGCCCTTGCTATTTTCATGGATTACATGAATAGGATCTTTAGACCCTATTTGGACAAGTTTGTAGTTATTTTCATAGATGATATTCTCATCTATTCCAGAACAAAGGCGGAACATGAAGAACATTTGAGGGTTGTGTTAAGGATCTTGAGGAAAAAGAAGCTTTATGCCAACTTATCTAAGTGTAAATTCTGGATGGAGGAAGTAAAGTTCCTAGGGCATGTGGTGTCACAAGGGGGTATTGCTGTGGATCCAAGTAAGATTGAAGTTGTGATGAATTGAGAAAGGCCAACCTCAGTGACTAAGATAAGGAGTTTCTTTGGTTTAGCTGGTTACTACCGTATATTTATAAAAGGATTTTCCCAGATATCTTTATCCTTAACCAAGTTGACGAGGAAGGATGCCCCGTTTGTGTGGACGATGGACTGTGAGAAGAGTTTTCAAGAACTAAAAGGTAAGTTAACCTCAACCCAGTATTAGTTTTGCCGGACCTTAGTGAACCGTTTGAGGTTTACTGTGATGCCTCTTGGAGAGGTTTAGGTTATGCCTTGATGCAAAATAGGAACGTGGTGGCTTATGCCTCTAGATAGTTGAAGCCTTATGAAGTGAGCTACCCAACCCATGACTTGGAATTAGCGGCTATAGTGTTTGCCCTGAAGATATGGAGGCATTATCTATATGGTATGAGGTTCAAGGTGTTCTCTGATCATAAGAGCTTGTAGTATCTCTTTGATCAAAAGGAGTTGAATATGAGGCAAAAGAGATGGATGGAGTTTCTGAAGGATTATGATTTTGGGTTGAACTATCATCCTGGGAAAGCCAATGTGGTGGCCGACGCATTAAGTTGGAAATCCATGCATGCGTCATGGATGATGGTCAAGGAGAATGAGCTAGTGAGGAGCTTTAGAGACCTTAACCTTGGAGTTGACCCCCCATAGTTTAAGATTGACTCAGTTTAGGGTGAGGAGCGATTTCAAGAGTCAAATTGCTCAAGCCCAAGGCGAGGAAGAAGAGTTCTTGAAAATCCTAGCATTGGTGAAAGAAGGAAAGTTGAAGGGTTTTGCACAAGGTACAAATGGACTATGGAAATTTGAAGGAAGGGTTTGTGTACCTGCAAGTAGTGACCTCCGAAGAAGGATTTTGGAGGAGGCTCATAAGAGCCATTTCATCATACACCCTGGCGTGACAAAGATGTATCAAGACGTTAAGAAGATGTTCTGGTGGCCAAGATTGAAGAGGGATGTTACGGAGTTGGTAGGCAAGTGTTTAGTCTGCCAGAAAGTAAAGATTTAGCACCAAAAGCCCTCTGGTATGTTGCAACCATTGGAGATCCAGAATGGAAATAGGAAAGTATCTCTATGGACTTTGTGATAGGTTTACCCAAAACACAAGCTGGTTTCGATGTGATATGGGTAATTATTGACAGATCAACCAAGTCTGCTCACTTTTTGCCTATTCGAGCTACTTATCCTTTGGAAAAGTTAGCCCAGCTGTATGATCAAGAGATAGTAAGACTGCATGGCATACCTTCAACTATAATCTCAGATAGGGACTTGAGGTTTATCTTTAGATTCTGGGGAGCCTTGCAAAAGACATTTGGGATGAAGCTTTGCCTAAGTACAACTTATCACCCCCAGACAGATGGACAGTCGGAGAGGACTATCCAAACTTTGGAGAATATGTTGAGAGCTTGTGTGTTCGACAACCAAGGAAGTTGGGACAAATACTTACCTTTGATCGAGTTTGCCTATAACAATAGCCATCATGCAAGTATTGGTATGGCACCCTATGAAGCTTTGTATGGAAGGAGGTGCCAATCTCCCCTGTGTTGGTTTGAACCGAGTGAGCAAAGCTTATTAGGAGCTGATCTTGTGAGGCAGACCATAGAGCAAGTCAGAAGGATTAGGGACAGAATCCTTATAGCCCAGAGCCGTCAAAAGAGTTATACGGATAAGAAGAAAAGGCCTCTAGAGTTCCAAGAAGGAGAATATATGTTCCTGAAAATCAATCCTACGATCGGTATAGATAGAGCCATGAAGGTCAAAAAGTTAAGCCCCCGTTTCCTTGGCCCTTTTCAAATTTCAAAACGTGTCGGGTCAGTTGCTAACCAAATGGCCTTACATCCAAATTTGTCAAATCTTCACGATGTCTACCATGTGTCTCAATTGAGAAAATACCATTCCAATCCTAGTCATCTACTTAAGCCTGAAAGTGTACAGTTAAGGTAGGACCTAACTTTCAGTCTACCGCCATCTCGGATTGTGAATCGTGGGGCAAAACAGCTGAGGAGTAAGATGGTATCCTTGGTTAAGGTGGCTTGGGGTAGAGGAAATATGGAAGAGTATACGTGGGAGCTAGAGTCCGAAATAAAGAACGAGTATTCGAATTTGTTTACAGGTAACGAATTTTGTGGGCAAAATTCTTTTAAAGGTGAGGAGAAATGTAACATCCTCAATTCCATGTCATGCTAAATCACCTCAGTAACCCTGAGTAATTAGGCACTTAATGAGAGATTATGAGATTAAGGCTAATTAAGGGGTTAACGAAGAGTTTAGGGGTTAATTCGGATGAGAAAAATTAAAAGAATGCTTAATCAGATTAGATAATCTCTAATGGAGCAAGTCAAAGCCTTGACAGCTTAATTAAACACTAATCGGCCTTACTTAGCTTAATCGAGTTTAATTAAGGTTAAGCTTAATCGCAAGGTTTATTCTTGTTAATCATGTTTTTGTGTGTTAATTACTAATCCTTACTTAATCATCTTATTAAGTTGTGAGCACTTAATCACATGATTAAATTCAAATTTAATCAACTAGACAATAAAGTAAAAAATGATGTCACTAAAGTAAAAAGCATTAGACCAGACTATTTTATGTAAGAGTTTGACCATGCTTTGTCTCCCATCATCCCATTTATCCCTTTAATCACAACTTAACACAAGATAACACAAAATTAAGCAAAATATCTCATTCTCCTCCCTTTATGTTGGATGCCACTTTCAAGCGCATGCACACACACTCACATACACACACACACACACACACACACACACACATACACACACACACACACACACACACATACACGCGCGTGCTCACATTTTCATTTTCACTCATCCTATTCTCTTTTCTCAAAGCCAAATCCTTCAACTTCTCTCTAAATTCTCTCATCTTCTTCTTTTCTCTACCACCACCACCCAAAACCACTCACTTAGCCCTTCGAGGACCTCATCTTTCGGTCTTTGGAGACAGGATCTAAACACTACAACCTCTATTTTCATAAGATCTCAAGAGCTTCTCCTTCCTCCAAGCCAAAACCGCCACCATCATCACAAGAGGAGCCATTATCTTCTTCTTCTCCTTCCTTGTTGTAGCGCCATTTTTGATAAGGAGGTAGTGATCTTCATCTTTTATTTTGTTTACTCAAGAATGCCTGAAACTTGGTTCTCTCCATGACCAAGATCTTTGAGTGAGAACTTGAGGAAATCTTTCATGCTCTTCATGAGCGAAAGTTTCTATTTTTGGTTAAATATGTCCTTGATGTTCTTCAAGTGTTCTTAAGTTTCTACTTGTGGCAAAATATGTTCTTGAATGTTCTTGATGGTATCTTGCTTAAAGTTGTTCCTTTTCTTATGATGAGTTGATGATTAGAAAAGCTTTATCTTTTTATGTTTTCATGATTTGATAAGACTATAAACATTCTAAAAGCTTGAAACTTTAAAAAGTTTGCTTCTTGATGCACAAAAAGTGGCACAAGTTTTAGTGCCATCACAAAGTCTTCTTTTGTTATATTTTGAAGACAAGAATACATGTAAAAGTCTAAGCATTTTGGTATAATAAGCCTTTTTCAGCTAGAAAAATGATATTTTGTCACTAATGTCTTAGAAATCAAACCTTAAAGAAAAGACCTTTCACAAAGTTTCAAACTTTTAATCAAGAATGAGACCTTTAAGTCATAAAAGTGTTGTTTTGGAACATTTAATTCATAAAGTTTAGATCTTGAACCAAAACGATGTAAAAAGGTGTTAACTTTTATAAAGATCAGGACTTTTTTAACCTTAAAGTTGATGTTTCATATCCCTAGTTGACAAAGTAGGAACCTTTTTAATGTGGAAGCAACTTTAAGTCATAAAATTGGGACCTTGATGGTCATAGAATAATTAAATGAGTCAATTTTCATGAAGAACAAGATTTTTAGTTAAAAAGCAAGTAACTTGTATCATTATTATATAAAGATCTAATTTTTAATACAAGAAGTTAATTTTAGAGGCACTTACTTTCATAAAGAATAAAACCTTATGACTACTTTATAAAGAATGATAACTTTAATAATGTTTAAGGTAAAACCTTGATTTGTTAATAATGAAAGCTTAAAACATTGTAAGTTGAGTAAGTTAAAAATCACCCTTGGTGATTTGTGAATATGGTGTTATTGGGTTCATAAGTATGATTATGCGTTGTCATGACCCAAGGATTAGAGGGAGCTCGAACTTCTTAGGGACAGAAGTATGATTAGGGCCTCTGAGCATACTATGAACCTAGGAATCACTAAGTGCACTATATTAAGGAAAGGAAATAATCACTTAACTTAATTAATTTGAACAAGTATTCCATAAGACATGTACTTAAGTAAAGAATAATTTCATATGAGAACTAAGTAACTAAAAGACCACATACACATATCTTAACCATGTGATTCTCTCACGGGTAACCATGAGAAATCATATGATGATTCATAAGATTCTTCACAAAGAATAACGCAATTATGAACGCCTCTAGGGTATGAATATATGATGCCATTTGGTATGACGAATGGCAAGTTTGATGGAGTTTTATCTCATGATTGAATGACATGATTGAGATGGATTATAGGTTGAAAGTTGTGATTGGCATTTTGGGGAAGCTTCGGTCTAGCCGTTATGCTATCGGATTTCCATCAAAATTATGGACTGTCATATCATTGTATGTGCCTAGTCAAAGAAGCATTATGCATGTAAAGTACAATGATAAGAAAAGAATTAATAAGATATGACCCTTCAATTGTAACATCCTACTAATTTGAGGTTATGCTTAAATCATAGCATGAAATCAAGTAGATTGTGTTACCGTATTAACACTCTGCTTACCTTTCATGATTCGTGTTTCCTCTTATCATCATTTTTCTCCCTTTTTTTTCCTTTTTTATAAACAGATGAAACAGTGCGCTGCTATACTAAAAGCAAAACGAATTTAACAACATATCACAAAAGATAAGAATAGTACAATAACATTACTGTATACGTGAACATATATATATATATATATATATATATATATATATATATATATATATATATATATGTATCGAAGCCACTGCTTGATTTATGTCTGAGTTTCAAAGTAGAATACATAAGTGGGCCGGTGTACCAAAAAGACAATAAGGCCCGTATCAGTCGAAAAGATCCTATGTTCCTCAGAGAATATTTCATAACCTACTGCTAGTCCTACTATGACCCAGAGCTACGTGTTGTCAAAAGAGGGTTATGCTACATCTCCTGCTGGCTGACCTACCCTGTCAGATAGTCGTTGGCCATGCCAGGCCTGGTTGGAGAATACTCTGCACTGGGTCCCAAGGAGGAAGAGGGTGATGAGCCAGTGGCCTTGGAAGGGTCACTTTTTGAACTAAGCGGCACCTCTAGAACTGCCTGCGGAGGTGACTCTGGTGCAGGGTTAGCAGGAGCTGCCTATGCTGCGGGTGCAGGAGGAGTTAGAGTTGTGTGCGCCATGTACAGTGGGACAGCAATGTAAGGAGTCGCAGGGTCGAAAATAGGATGATGTAAAGGGACAGCAAAGTTCCTATTGCTAAATAGGTAAAGGCGGAAGTTACAAGAACCAGCTATATACAAAGAATCCAACACTGGATCATGGTGAAGCTGCAAATCTGGGATCTCAATGAAAAGGGTAGCCGTGGAGTCCATCGCTAACGTCTGAGAATGATGCCGGAAATACGAAACAAGGTGAGAATTTAAAGAAATTCTCAATAGGGTTCGTGTATAATGGTTATCTGACGTCACATACATTCTCAGTTGCCTCAGTTTTTATTTAATTCTAAAAGCATGTGTTCAAACTAGTTATCCGTTTTAATGAGTTTAAGGAAAAGTCCGGTCCGAGGCAAGGTTCAGTTTTACCTTAGTTGACATAAGAAATAGAATAGATTACTAATAATGCTTCACAGAATAGTAAACAGAATAAATAAATAAATGGCAGTAAATAAACTTAATAGTCACTGCATCCATCTTGACATAATTATTTCATGTAACCATGCATTCATGTAATCATGCAGACTTAATCATGAACCTTTCTTCATAAGCTTTTCCGTTACTTTTCATCGTTTTCCATCTCTTGGTCCCCTGAGAGTTCTTGGCCATTTAGACTCCTAGGTAATAGTCTACTTTTCAGGATCGAGCTCGTTCCTATATAGGAATGCTGGGTTTACATTCCCTGACCTTCCCATCAATCTATTCCCCTTAACTTCTTATCCAGGGCTGGCCCAAGTAGCATGAAACGTTTATAGTGACATAATTCTTATCATAACTTTCGTAACTTTCATGAAAATGCACATGCATTAACATGTAATTCATAACTTATGCATGGATTCTACCAAAATTTTGGCAGTGTAACGGAATATGTCCGCTTCCCAATGAATAGTACCAGCACACCAGAATATCAATTTATCACAAAGGTCACAACATTGTATACATATTTCAACATGGAACTCATCATAACAATAATCTCATTAAGGCAAAATTTCTGCCTCAGCATAGTCAGCCAACCCAGTTCTTCTAAATCAAGGCATAATTTCTATTTAACTCATTTGGACCTCAATTTTAAATATGTTAAAGTGTTATGTGTCTATTTTCTAACCTTTTTAGTCCCATCTAATTTTGATATGTATAGCTCAAGATATTTAGGTTTTATCCTAGCCTGCCCAGTGGCTGGCCAGAATCAGACACCTAAAAGTAAAAATCTACTAAAAGTCAAAAACTAACTCAAATTATACAAAATTAGGCTCATATTAAAGCTAACAGGGTAAAGTTTCATTTACAAAAGTTCCATTCCATTTGACTTAGTAGGGCTCGAGTTATAAGCCCTGAATTCTAATCTTCCTAAACTGCCCTGTTCTTGCCCGGTTTGGACATAGGGCAAGTTTCTTGGATCACTAGGAGCAAGTGGGACCTAATCTAATTTTGAAATTTTTATGGAGCATTCTCCTATGTGTAAGCTTTCTAACAAATTTAGTTTCATTCATTTTCAAGTAGTATAGGGCGAGTTCTACCCTGAACAACCCAGTCTGCCTAGAATCAAAGTCAAAACCCTAGGTTGAAATTCAAAAATTCATATCTCTCTCAATACTAATCCAAAAGCCTTATATGATATATGTATGGAAATCCCTAGATGTGTAGTTTCATATAAAAATGGTTTCATCAAATTTAATTGGCTATAGGCGGAGCTGTACACTCCATTGTATGGACTGTCGAGGGTTTTTGGTTCTCCAACCCATTAGCTCTTCCTATTTTCATTCTTTCTTGCTTCCAATTCGGTTTTAACCAAACAAACAGCCAAAAACCCGCAATATATCATCATAATCATCCATTCAACACATTGAAGATTGTGAAAATAATCCAACCTCAGCCAGCAAAGACCACATAATTAATGCAAGAATTAAACCTCTACCTTTGTTATATGTGATTTTGCTTGATTTTTGGGGCTTGGATGAACAAGACTTGATTAGGCTTGATGGTTGGCTGGAGTTGTATAAGTGAAGATGAGAAGAAGAGAACTGAAAGGAGAGGAGAAAGTGGCTCAGGAAGGTGGGTCTGAATGGGTGAAAAAGGGAGGAAAAAATCTGATTGCATGAGTGGTAGTAGTTGGCTTTCTTTGGCATTTGATTGGTGGAACTTATATGGCTGAAATTCAGCCAAGCCCCCCGATGAGTTGTGGCCAAAGTGGCACCACATTTAGAGGTTAAATGGTTGAGTTATTAGCCACTCAAGGTAGGGTAAAAGAATTGGAATTTTATTGGTTCGGTTCCGACAGTTTAAAATACCGTAATTTTATCGACTTCCTTTAAATCGGTAAATTGGTTTTCAATAAAATTTTGTGAAATCTCCTATACTTCTAACTTAATTCTCGCATATCTAAACTCAAGTAATTGCTAATCAATTGATTCTAAATAATTATTTAACCGAATTTTAATTATTCTCAATTATTCGATAAACCGAATAATTAAGCCAAAAAAACAGTGGATGTTACATTACCACCCTCCTTAAAAAAATTTTGCCCTCAAAATTTAGTACGTGCGAGTAGTTCAGGATACTCTTTCTTCATATCTGATTCCAGCTCCCAAGTGTAGTCCTCCGCATCTCCTTTTCCCCATGCTACTTTTACTAGCTGCACGGTCTTGTTCTGAAGTAAATGCGCTACTTTTGTCTCACGATGCAGTCTGGTTGTGCGGAAAAGTCAGGTCCTCTTTTAACTGTATTGATTCAGGTTCTAGGGAGTGGGTAGGGTCAGGTTGATACTTTCTGAGTTGGGAGACATAAAAAACATCATGAAGGTTTGATAGATGTGGAGGCAAAGTGACTCGGTATGCAACTGATTCGATTCGCTTCAAGATTTGAAAGGGGCCAATAAAATGAGGATTTAGCTTCTTGACTCTAACTGCTCTACCTATCCCCGTTGGAGGAGTAACCTTCAGAAATATGTGGTCTCGTTCCTGAAATTCCAGAGGTTTCCTCCTAGTATCCGCATAACTCTTCTGGTGGCTCTGAGCGGCAAGCATCTCATTCCATATTTTCTTGATATGCTCGGTGGTCTGCTCGACTAAATTAGGCCCCAATAGAGTTGATTCTCCTGTCTTATACCAGTAGAAGGGAGATTGGCACTTTTGTCTATATAATGCTTCGTAAGGAGCCATGCTGATGCTAGCCTGATAGCTATTATTGTATGCGAATTCGGCCAACGGTAAGTATTGATCCCAATTTCCGCATTGCTCCAGTATATAAGCTCGTAGCATATCTTCCAAGGTTTGAATCATCCTTTTAGTTTGGCCATTTGTTTGCGGGTGATATGCAGTGCTTAAACATAGCTTCACATCGAACGCCTTCTGTAAAGCTCCCCAAAATCGTGAAGTAGCCCTTGGGTCTCGATCAGAGATAATAGTTAAAGGGGTCCCATGCAACCTTATAATATCTTGAATGTACTGTTGAGCTAGTTTTTCTAGCGGATAGTTTGCTCGAACGGGTAGGAAATGAGCAAATTTGGTTAATCTATTCGCAATGACCCATATAGCATCATATCCCATTGATGTTCTTGGTAACCCCATTATAAAATCCATGGAGATACTCTCCCATTTCCACTCAGGTATTTCCAAGGGTTGTAACATTTCTGATGTTCCACTTTCACCTTCTGACAGACCAAATACTTACCCACGAAGCTTGCTACATCTGACTTCATGCCCGGCCACCAAAACATTTTCTTGAGGTCTTGATACATCTTGGTTATGCTAGGATGTACAGCAAATTCACCTTTATGTGCTTCTTCTAAGATTCTTCTTCGGAGATCGTTCCTTTCAAGAACACACACTCTGTCGCGGCACCGCCAGATGCCCTCTTTATCCTGGGCAAAACTTGTTAATCTCCCTGATTGTACGAGATTAATCGTATGTTGAAAGTTAGCATCCTGCGACTATGCTTGCCGAATCTGGTCCTTAAAGCTACTGGTTATCCTAATTTGGTGTAACCGAAGGGTCTTGGGAGTTATAAGGATTCCCAAATTAAGATTTCGGAAGCTTTCAATAAACTTCGTCTCTTTAATCATCATCTAGGCTATAGTCAATGATTTCCTGCTCAACGCATCTGCCACGATGTTTGCCTTACCCGGGTGATATTTCAATTCAAATTCGTAGTCTTTAAGGCGTTCCATCCATCTCCGCTGCCTCATGTTTAATTCCTTCTGATCAAAGAGGTACTTCAAACTCTTATGATTAGAAAAGACCTTGAACTTCACTCCGTACAGGTGATGTCTCTATATCTGCAAAGCAAATACTACTGCTGGTAATTCGAGGTCATGAGTCGGGTAGTTCCTTTCGTGTGGCTTCAATTGCCTAAAGGCACATGCGACCACCTTTTCGGTTTGCATCAACACGCACCCTAACCCTTGTCGGGAAGCATTGCAATAGACCTCAAATGGTCCATGAGGGTCTGGTAAAGCTAACACTGGTGTCGTGGTCAATCTTCTCTTCAAATCCTGAAAACTCTGTTTGCACTCCGGTGTCCACTCAAATGGGACATTCTTTCTGGTTAGCTTGGTCAAGGGCAAGGCTACTCAAAAAAAATCCTTAACAAATCTCCTGTAATATCCAGCTAAGCCCAGAAAACTCCTAACTTTAGAGACTATGGTCGGCCTTTCCCAGTTTAGAACTGCTTCTACTTTACTGGGGTCTACAGAGATTCCTCCAGAGGACACTACGTGGCTGGGAAATTTTACCTCCTTCATCCAAAATTCACTTTTGGATAATTTAGCCTAGAGTTTCTTTTCCTTGAAAATTTGTAGAACTAGCCGCAAGTGTTCCCCATGCTCTTGCTCCGTCTTCGAGTTGACAAGTATGTCGTCGATGAAAACCACTACAAATTTGTCCAGATATCGGCGAAATATTCGATTCATGTAATCCATGAATACTGCTGGTGCGTTTGTCAGTCCAAACAACATCACGGTATACTCATAGTGTCCGTAACGAGTTCGAAAAGCTGTCTTAGGGATATCTTGTTCCCGAACTCGAATTTGGTGATATCCAGAATGCAAGTCGATCTTGGAAAATATCGTTTCACCTTGTAGTTGGTCCATGAGATCATCAATCCTTGCCAGTGGATATTTATTCTTAATTGTCACTTTGTTCAGCTATTTATAATCCACGCATAAGCGCATGCTTCCATCTTTCTTTTTGACCAACAAGACCGAAGCTCCCAATGGCGACGCGCTTGGCCGTATGAATCCTTTTTCTAAAAGCTCTTCGATCTGTCTTTTTAGTTCCATCAGCTCCGTAGGTGACATTCGATACGAAGCTATAGATATTGGTTCTGCACCTGGAACCAACTCAATGGTAAACTCAATCTCTTTCTCTGGAAGGAATTCAAGAATATCCTCTAGAAAAACATCCAGATATTTCCTGACAACCGAAATCTCCTCTAGTTCCTGCTCAGCTGCTGTCACATTAGCTGACAAGAGGATATACCCTTGATTCTTTGACCCAAAAGAGTTCAAATAGAAGAGCGTTGCGGTTTGGGATTCAGAAAGTGAGACAGAGGGGAGTACGATTGTCTTATCAGAGCAATTGAGTAGGACTCGATTGGCAGAAAGCCAATCCATGCCCAGAATTACGTCAAGACCAGATAGAGGGATACAAATCAAATTGGCGGCAAAGGTCCTACCCTCAATTCGAAGAGGAACATTGATACATATTTGACTAGTTCTAACAGGTCCATTGGTAGCAGTAGAAACCAATAGATCATAAGGTAATTCAGAAATTGGAAATTACAAAGCAGCTACACAGTTATGAGAAATAAACGAATGTGACGCACCCGAATCATAGAGTACAGTTAGAGTCTTACCGTCCATGTCATAGGTGCCTTGGATTAGTCCTTTCGACTTGTCAGCTTCTTCTACGCTCATTGTAAAGACCCGTCCTTGACGTTGGGGTCGAGGAGGCAGTGATGAGTTCCTGGTTGGACACTCATAAATTTTATGGCCTGGCTTGCCACATCCGTAGCAGACATTTTGGCCTGCCAAACACGGGCGATCACCATGATTCTTACCGCATTTTGTGCAAGTTGGATTTAGAAAAGGCCTTTGCGGCTGCTTGCCCTTGTTGCTTGCCGGCGGAAATTTGCGCTGTTGTTGTATGTTGGGCTTGAATCTTGGGCCTTGTAGGGCCAACCCCCTCTTGAAATTTCCACCAGATACCCTAGCTACAGCTAATTTCAAATTGCAATCCTCCATAATTCGGTATTTGTTCACCAACGTAGGGAAATCCCTAATCTCCATTGGCCCTATCGCGGTAAGAATATCTTCTCGTAACCCTCCTTCAAATTTAATGCACTTCCAAGCTTCATCTGGGTTCCTCTGGTAAGTTGTGGAAAATTTGCATAGCTCTTCGAACTTAGCAATGTACTCAGATATCGTCTGGTTCCCTTGACGAAGCTGCATAAACTCAAGTTCCTTGGCACTTTGAATGGAAGTCAGAAAGTACTTCTGGTAAAATACATCCCTAAACATCATCCAGGTGACTACCATCTGAGAGTTTTTGAACAATCTTCGTATACCGTTCCACCAAAACTCGGCGTCTGCTTTGAGCATGTAAGTGGCAAAAGTCATCTTTTGATGATCCGAGCAATCCAAGACAGAGAAAATCTTCTCCATGGCTTTGATCCATTCGTCAGTTTTATCTGGATCATACGCCCCTGGGAAACTTGGCAGATTTGCCTTTCTGAACTCAGCAAACTTGAGATAGTCTAGATCAACTCCTTGGCCGTGAGGGTTCCCTCCATAGCTTGCCTCAGGTTGTCTACCTAGCTGATCCATCATCTGGTAAGCCACTGCAGCTTGCTCCCGCATTGCATCGGCCATTTCTCGCATTGTGGCCATAAAATCAGTTGGGTCCTCTAGAGCAGGTTCTGCACGTGGTCTGCCTCGCCTTCCGGAAGCCATTAAGTTTTGAGCACACAAAACAAAAGTTATCGAGTTGATCAGGCTCAATACTGAGTCTAATGTGCTAGTAAATAACAGCTCACACGGTCAGCCACTTCATACACATGAACAATTATACCTCAACCATACAGGCAAGATCTGGTGCATATTATCAGCAAAGAATATAGAATATGTGCGAAGCATAGTCAGTGCAATCCTCAAGCCTTAGGTAGGACGAACTGCTCTGATACCAAAAATGTAGCACCCTAATAATTTGATGTTATGCTTAAGTCATAGCATGAAATCAAGTAGATTGTGTTATCGTATTAACACTCTGCTTACCTTTCATGATTCGTGTTTCCTCTTATCATCATTTTTCTCCCTTTTTTTTTGATAAACAGATGATACAGTGCGCTGCTATACTAAAAGCAAAACGAATTTAACAATATATCACAAAAGATAAGAATAGTACAATAACATTACTGTATACGTGCATATATATATCAGAAGCCACTGCTTTAGTTTATGTACAAAGTTTCAAAGTAGAATACATAAGTGGGCCGGTGTACCAAAAAGACAATTAGACCCGTATCAGTCAAAAAGATCCTATGGTCCTTAGAAGATCTTTCATAACCTACTGCTAGTCCTACTATGACCTAGAGCTACGTACTATCAAAAGAGGATCATGCTGTACAACATCTTCTGCTGGCTGACCTACTCTGTCAGGTAGTCGTTGGCCATGCTAGGCCTGGCTGGAGAATACTCTGCACTGGGTGCCGAGGAGGAAAAGGGTGATGAGTCGTGGCCTTGGAAGGGTCACTCTCTGAACTAAGCGGCACCTCTGGAACTGCCTGCGGAGGTGACTCTAGTGCAGGGTCAGTAGGAGCTGTTTGTGCTGCGGGTGCAGGAGGAGCTAGAGGTGGGTGCGCCATGTGCTAAATAGGATGATGTAAAAGGACAGCAAAGTTCCTATTGCTAAATAGGTAAAGGCGGAAGTTACAAGAACCAGCTATATACAAAGAATCCAACACTGGATCATGGTGAAGCTGCAAATCTGGGATCTCAATGAACAGGGTAGCCGTGGAGTTCATCGCTAGCGTTTGAGAATGATGCAGGAAATACAAAACGAGGTAAGAGTTTAAAGAAATTCTCAGTAGGGTTTGTGTATAATGGTTATCTGACGTCACATACATTCTCAGTTGCCTCAGTTTTTATTTAATTCTAAAAGCATGTGTTCAAAGTAGTTATCTGTTTTAATGAGTTTAAGAAAAAGTCTGGTCCGAGGCAAGGTTCAGTTTTACTTTAGTTGGCATAAGAAACAGAATAGATTACTAATAATGCTTCACAGAATAGTAAACATAATAAATAAATAAATGGCAGTAAATAAACTTAATAGTCACTGCATCCATCTTGACATAATTATTTCGTGTAACCTTGCATTCATGTAATCATGCAGACTTAATCATGAACCTTTCTTCATAAGCTTTTCCATTACTTTTCATCATTTTTCATCTCTTTGTTCCCTGGGAGTTCTTGGCCATCTAGACTCCTAGGTAATAGTCTGCTTTTCAGGATCGAGCTCGTTCCTATACAAGAATGCCGGGTTTACTTTCCCCGACCTTCCCACCGATCTATTCCCCTTAACTTCTTATCCGGGGTTGGCCCAAGTAGCATGAAACTTTCATAGTGACGTAATTCTTATCATAACTTTCATAGCTTTCTTCAAAATGCACATGCATTAACATGTAATTCATAACTTATGCATGGATTCTACCGAAATTTTGGCAGCATAACAGAATGTGTCCACTTCTCCATGAATAGCCAGCACATCAGAACATCAATTTATCACAAAGATCACAACATTGTATACATATTTCAATATGGAACTCATAATAACAATAATCTCATTAAGGCAAAATTTCTACCTCAACATAGTTAGCCAACCCGGTTCTTCTAAATCAAGCCATAATTTCTATTTAAGTCATTTGGACCTCAATTTTGGATATGTTAAAATGTTATGTATCTATTTTCTAACCTCTCTGGTCCCATCTAATTTTGATATCTATAGCTCAAGATATTTAGGTTTTATCCCTTTGCCCAATGGTCAGCAGAATTAGACACCTAAAAGTAAAAGTCCACTAAAAATCGAAAACTGACTCAAATTATACGAAATTGGACTCATATTAAAGCTAATAGGGGACAGTTTCATTTACAAAAAGTTCCATTCCATTTGACTTAGTAGCGCTCGAGTTATAAGCCCCGAATTCTGACTCCCTAAACTACCCTGTTCTGGCCTGATTTGGACATAGGGCAACTTTCTTAGATCACTGGGAGTAACGGGGACCTTATCTAATTTTGAAATTTTTATGACACATTCTCCTATGTGTAAAATTTCTAAAAAAGTTAGTTTCACTCATTTTTAAGTAGTATAGGGTGAGTTCTACCTTGAACAACCCAGTCTGCCCAGAATCAGAGTCAAAACCCTAGGTCGAAATTCAAAAATTCATATCTTTCTCAATAATAATCCAAAAGCCTTATATATATATATGTGTGTGTGTGTGTGGAAAGCCCTAGATGTCTAGTTTCATATAAAAATGGTTTCATCAAATTTAATCAGTTGTAGGCGGAGCCGTACACTCCGCCGTACGGACTGCCGAGGGTTTTTGGTTCTCCAACCCATCAGCTCTTCCTATTTTCATTCTTTCTTGCTTCCAATTCGGTTTTAACCAAACAAACAGTCAAAAACCAGCAATATATCATCATAATCATCCATTTAAAACATCAAAAATTGTGAAAATAATCCAACCTCAGCCAGCCAAGACCACAGAATTAATGCAAGAATTAAAACTCTACCTTTGTTATATGTGATTTTGCTTGATTTTTGTTGCTTGGATGAGGAAGACTTGATTAGGCTTGATGGTTGGCTGGAGTTGTGTGAGTGAAGAAGAGAAGAAGAGAGCTGAAAGGAGAGGAGAAAGTGGAGTAGGAAGGTGGGTCTGAATGGGTGAAAAAGGGAGGAAAAAAATCTGATTACATGAGTGGTAGTAGTTGGCTTTCTTTGGCATTTGATTGGTGGAACTTGTATGGCTGAAATTTAGCCAAGCCTCCCCATGAGTTGTGGCCAAAGTGGCGCCACATTTGGAGCTTGAGTGGCTGAGTTATCAGCCACTCAAGGTAGGGTAAAAGAATTAGAATTCTATTGGTTCGGTTCCGATAGTTTAAAATACCGTAATTTTACCGATTTTCTTTAAATCGGTAAATCGGTTTTCAATAAAATTTTATGAAATCTCCTATACTTCTAACTTAATTCTCTCATATCTAAATTCAAGTAATTGCTAGTCAATTGATTCTAAATAATTATTTAACCGAATTTTAATTATTCTCAATTATTCGATAAACCGAATAATTAAGCCAAAAAAATGGTGGATATTACATCAATCACTTCGGTAAGGGAAGTGAGAGATGGCGATCCACAAGGACTCAAGGAACCTCTATGAGGGAAGCAGTGGTGACATGGAGGACCCTCCAACTTAGGGTTAACCAATATCGGCTTAGTCTAATTTGGTTTAGTACTGCGTGACGATGATCACGGAATGAGCTCATGTCGAAAAGCAGTTTATTTCAAAGGAAAGTAAAAGAATGTTAAGCACGTGCTAAAAAGGAAAGTCAAAGTAGGACCATGGTCAAGTTGATGAGTTGCATAGTCATGCATGTTATTATATTCCTTATGTGCATTATGAATGTTTATTATGTATATTAGCATGTATGCCTATGTATGACACTATGGATATGATGATAAAGTTAAAATTAATCCGCTTTGGGATTTATATTTTCTGAAACTATTAAAATTGAAGAGATATCTGTCCACTATTTTATTTTAAACCCGAAGTGGCTGAGACGATGATGATGATATTGTGTTTGTCTAGTCACGATCCTACTGAGTAATTTAGTATTTCGCACTCCTACGTTTCCGTGTCGTCTTTAGAGGATGCCGGCATCGGGCACGATGGTGATTTTTGTTGAGTTCGCAGTGATGCATTGGTACTTTGAGCCGGTGCTAAATGCATCCGTGATGACTGCTCAGGCAGCGATGCGGGCCTACATGTTCCATGGCCGCCGGTTCCGTGCACCCGTGATGAGTCTGTTTTTCCGCCCTTATGAGCCATTCCAGGATATCGCTATGGATGACGTTCGCCCGCCTTTCCATCCTCTAAGGTATCCCACTGACGGAGATTCCGACTCCGACATCCGCCTGATATCAATAGTTTCGTTGGATTCCGATCCTTCGGAACCGTCCTATCCGAGCTACCACGTGGAGCCTAACCGGTTTGAGCCTTCCTTCTCGTCCGTGACTCGCCTATCATCCGATTCGTCTTGTTCTTCAGCAGCTCCTCGTCACACTCGACCCCCGGTTCACGGTTGCGGGTTCATTTGTACTCGTGCCATGCCTCGTGGGCGTGGCCAGGAGAAGGACGTGGTTATGTTTCTCCCGAAGGATTCGGGAATGGCTTCCTCCCACCAAATGAGTGAGGTATTGATTTGCATGCGGAGCTGAGCATGAGGATAGCCCCTTTTTGGTCGTAGCAAGGGTTATCATTTTCATTCGGCATATATGGGCAGATTGGGAGTTCTTATGTATTTCCTTCTATCATGTATTTTGTTAGGGTACTTTGTGGGGCTGACAGTTGGTATCGGACTTACTATTATCTTTGTGTATGACTTCTACTATTGCTACTATTATATTAACTATGGAATAGCTATGGAATGAATTTTATCTTTATCTAATATTGTGGTTATTCTTATTGCTTCTATTTATGTTAAATGCGATGTATGTATGAGATACTGATGTTTGTATTATACGTTCACTATGCGCTCATGGCTCTCAATTTCAAAAACGGTTTACTCGTTTGGTTTTTAAAAAAAATTACCCTTATTTTCATTAAAAAGTAATTTCAAAAAGGTAATGTTAGTTCCACGAGCAAAAATAACAATTAGTAATTCCACAATATAACTTAAGTATAGAATGGAACTATTAGGGTGTTACAGTCACAAAATGAAAATGAATATGCATGAGGGGGGAGGGGAGGCGATAGCCTTCATGTGGGCATGGGGAGGATATTTTCTTTGATTTGTTGTAATTAATGGAACAAATTGGTTAATTAAAGGGTTTACTTTGGACAAGACCTAATGCTTTTCTTACATAAAGCAATATTGTCTTCTACTTTTTCACTTTGATGATGTCATCAATGCTTTATTGTCTAGTTGATGAAATTTGAATTTAATCTTGTGATTAAGTGCTCTTGCAACTTAATTAAGATGATTAAGCAAGGATTAGTGATTAACATACAAGAACGTGATTAACAAAAATTAATCTTGCAGTTAAACTTAATTAACCTTAATTAAACTCGATTAGGCTAATCAAGGATGATTAGTGCTTAATTAAGCTATAAAGGCTCTGACTTGCTTAATTGGAGATTATCTAATCTCGATTAAGCATTCTCTTGATTTTTCTCATCCAAGTTAACTCGTAAACTCTTCATTGACCCCTTAATTAAGCCTTAATCTCATAATTTCTCATTAAGTGCCTAATTACTTAGGGTTACTGAGGTAATTTAGCACGACAAGAAATTGAGGATGTTATAGGTGCCAGGATGATTAAATCAAACGTATAATCCAATAAGGGAGAATGGTTCTTGAACAAGTATTGTGAAGGAAAGCAAGTGGATCCACAACCAGTTCAGTCTTCTAGGACTCAAAGAAAAGAATGTAGAGGAAAAGGTCCATCCAAAAGATGAGAAACATGGTGGCTATGTTAGATCAAGCCAAACATGTAGAAAGAGAAGAAGTCTCCAGCCTAAGGGCAAAAATCTTATAGGAAATCCAAGAGCAAATCCAAGTTTAGGATCATGCTCAAATGGTTGAGGCCTTAACTAAGAAAGTCTAGGTCATAGAAACTGAGTTGTCAAAAAATTTGATTGACTAAATTCTCAATGATGATGATCTGCTTATTCCAACCGACAATCTTCAAGATGATGTGAACTTGGCGGCTACCATAGGGGTTTTGCCTTTTGAATTTGCTAGGAGAAAATATCAATCGATATGGCTAGATAATGATGTCTTGGACAAGGAAGCTATATGGGATACTTTACCGGATGATACAGATGTGGCAGGAAACAATTTGGAGAACGAGAAATCATATGACACAAAGGAAGACATTAGGTTTGAAAAGCCCCAGTTAGCAAGGCATGAAAGCCATTCTATATAAAGGCTTATATTGATGGCAAGCCAATTAGTCAAGTGTTGATAGATGGTGGCACCGTCATGAATGTTATGCCATTGTGAATCTTGAGGAAATTAGGCAAAACTTAGAGGGACCTTAAAAGTGACCAATCACCTACTTCATAGGAGAAAACACATACTAAACTAACGGTGGGAACCAAAACATCTAGCACTATGTGTAACATCCCCATTTTACCTAAGCTAATTAGCTCGGTGTTCCCGGCTAATTAGAGGGATTAGCGATTAATTGAGAACTAATCGATTAATCCCGAGAGCAAGAGCTTAGTAAATTAAGTCTAGCCAACAATTTAATCATAATGTCCTAAGCGTTTTAATAAAACCTTAATCGTCTAATCCTTAATTACTCGAAGGTGCCAAAACAAAAGTAAGACAACCTAACCTTACTAATTAAGTTTATAATGATTAAGACACTTAAGACAACTCTTGAAAAATTAAACCCCAAACTAAGCATATGCTTAACCGTAATGCAAGACATCATAAAAAGTGTAATTGACAAGAGTTAACTCATGGGTAATTAAGCCAATTAAGTTAAGTTACATTTAAATAATTCTAATAACATTTAGAGATAAAAGTTCTTCCATGCATATGCCCTAAAAAGACACACCAAGGAGGAGCAACATCTCACCCTTCATTCAATCTCTTTAATCCTACACCATTAGATCAAAGCCAAGGCTAGGATCCTTGTCATCCACCATTAGATCTTGACACTTGGATGAGTCTTAGACAAGCAACCAAATCCTAAGAGGGTACTCCTTTAACCCCTAGAGAAAAGCATAAATTGGGCATTAGAATGCCTCCAAGACTCAAGGAAAAACAACACTCCCTTTTGCCCCATGGTTTTTCCCACTCCTTAGCTTGTGTAAGAAGCAAAAGTCACCTCACTTCCCTCCCTCCTTATGCGCCACCTTCAGCCATCTCTCTCTCCTCCATTCATTTTTCATTTCCTCTCCCAAAGACACACACAAAGCTCTCTTCTCTCTCCTCAATTTCAAAATTCTCCTCCTTCTCTCTAAACTCTCCAACTTCTCTCTAGAATCCTTCCACTTCTCTCATCCTTTCCTCTCCTCATCCCACTCACAAACTCTTCAAGAGCCACCATTTCTTGCTCTTGGAGAATCAAAGACAACCACATATCAAGCCTCTTTCAAGATCCAAGAGGAGGAATACCACCACCATCACCTTCTTCCATCACAAGTTCCTTCAAAGAAAGCTTCTTGGTAGTGGCTCTAAACCCTTTTTCTCTCTTGTTTTTCAGGCTTTAGAACTCCTATGCTCTCCATAGCTAGGTGGTTTTAAAGATTGATTATGGGCATCATAGTCATTCTTGTCATAAAATGAGATGTTGTTGCTTGTATGGTTGTTTGTTGAAAACATGTTTTCGGTTTGGTGTGATGCATGGCTGAACTCAATATTTTTGAACTCCAACATGTTAGTTTTTCACTAATCTTTCATGGTATATGAGTGTTTTATAACTTGAGAATGGTTTCTTGAAAGTGAGGTTGAGTGTTTTGGAGAAAACATGAGAAAAAGCAAAACGTGAAATCTGGATTTTCTGGCAGTCTTTAAAGCGAACAGTATAACTTTTTCCAGAAAACTCAGAAATTAGTGGAACTAATTTTATATGAAAATAGACTCAGAGAGCTTTCCATACATATAAAATACATAAGATTCGGAGTTAAAATGAGTGAGATATGATTTTTCAAAGTGGACTGTTCTCGGATTGGTTTCTGTCTGGGCAGTCTACACTAAAATGTGTATAACTCGAGCTACAAAAGAGTGAGACCAAGTTTCAATGAAAGCTAAGACATAGAGGAACAAACCCATAAAACAGTTTTCTCAGATTCCTTCTGAGCAATTATAATGCGAAGTAACAATCCACTGTACCAGGAGTGAACTTAGAAACTGAACAGTCAGAATAAAATATGCATAACTGGAGTTAGAAAACGAATTTTTGAGTGGGACTTATTTTGTTAAAAACTAGACTCAGAATCCCATAAGCATATAAAATTTCGCATTAAATTGATAAAATACCAAATTATGGTGAATTTTTGAAGTTACTGCTCCACTGTAAAAGTAAAACTGGTTAGGGTAAAAGTTAAAGGTTAACAAAGAATAAGCTTTAAGACATTAATACCCTTATATTAAGTATTAGAAAAACTTCATAATTCCACTCAAGAAGTATCAAAAAGGACATTAGACAAAACGGGCCCCACAACAATTAAAAGAGGACACCCAAGAGGTAACCTAAATTAAAAGCTTGCACCTAATTTACGAAGCTAAGCTCATAAGACTTTGCTTGAGTATATGCCTATGTTTATGTTGCAAGCATGCTGTTATGATGATGATGTGATTATGATGCCATGATGATGATGATGATATGATATGATGATATGATATGATGCTGTGATACTGGTATTCTGTCTGGCAAAATTTTGGGAAGCTGCGGTCTAGCCGTTATGCTGTCGAAATTTTGTAGAAATTATGGACTTAGAAATATTTTGCATCATAAGTTTAATGAGAGAAGATTGGATAATGTGTGATCCTTCAAAAGGGAAGGTGACCTAATTTAAGTTTCCCCTCACCCACGACTCACATGAGGCATGGCATGACCCAGCTAGTGTGAGTATAGGGGATAGGGCTTACATGAGGCATGGCACGACCCAGCTAGTGTAGTCACAGAAATTCTATGGTGGCGACGGCCACGGTATGAGCTCATTACCACTTATGTTTAGTGGGTGGAAAGAAAGGACTTAAGATAAGTCAAGTTAAGGAAAGAAAGGGACTTCGGTCCAACCTAAGTAAAGAACATAACTCTCAACCTATTTATGTATGTCATGAATAGTCATATAAGCTTTCATGTATGCCATGATGTTGTTGATACAACGAGGATAAGTACTAAAAATGGGACCCACTTCGAATAGTAATGTTTTCGAAAATCAAATAATTGAACCTATTGTATGCCCACAGTTTTTCATTTAAAAACCGAAGTGGCTGGGACGATGACGATGACACGGTGTGTGGTCGAGTCCTACTGAGAAATCTCATTTCTCATCCTAGTTGTTTTTCCGTCTCGTCACCAGATACTCATGGAGCCTCACGTGGCATGGAGCATGGAGCCTCCCCACCATGAGTGGGCCTACAATGAGGACGCGCACGCTATCGTGGCCACGACCACCACGATAGTTCGCACATACTTCTATCCGGGTCGAGTTTTTGAGCATGAGGAGCCAGAGATCCCGCCAGCCTCTGTGGACGTATCATCGTCACGCCTCGGACAGCCGTTGGGTCCTTGGGATTTCCGCCTTGAGCCGCGTTTGCGAGATCGAGATGGAGCCTATGTCTCCCGGTCTACCGTAGCGAGCCGTGCGGCCGCGAGAGGTTCCGTGGTCGATGTGAGTTCGACGGCCACCCCTAGGGCGCGGCCGCCGCCACTCCCAGTATCACTGTTGCATCGAGGAGGATCCCTCCGAGGCACGCGTTCTTCGGTGGGCAGCTATGTTCCCGACACGCCGCATCCATCATATCGAGGTGATTAGCGTGCACCCCGCATCATTCGCACTCGCTGCCTCCCCGAGGCGAAAAGCATAGGGGACTAGACATTCGAGGACCTGAGTTCGTTTGATGGAAGGGCATGGAAGAAGCGGAAGAAGTCGACATATGTCTCGAGGGCTTATTTTGATTTGCGCTCCTTAACTCTTGTATTTCATTTTGTATTGGATTTTATCAGACTTGTGTACCTTTGATATTTGGGGCCATGGCATGACCATGAGTTTCCTTTATATGTATTTGTTTGGATATTGTGAGATTAAGTATATTATGTAATTGATGTTATAATTTGAATGTATGACTTTATGATTTATCTCATGTTCCTTCCATTTATATTGAAATCTCTGCGATACGCTTGTTTACCGCTATCTTCTCGCGCAAGGCTTTACTTTTCAAAAGCAACGACATATTTCAAAAAAAAAAAAATTTACTGTATTTTCCGCGTAATTTAATTTTAAGTGAAGTTTAGTTTTCCATGAGCATAAGTAACAACTAATAAAACGCCGTAATACGACTTAAGCGTAATATGGATTTATTAGGGTGTTACACTATGTTGTTTTTGTCGATGCAAAACTAGGGTATTCTCTACTTTTAGGGAGAGACTGGATCCATTTCAACATGTGTTTTCCATCCACATTGCATTAGCAATTGATATTTTGGAACAATGGAAAAGTAGAAGTTGTGTCAATTGATTAGAAACCTTTTTCAATAGACGTGAAGGTGGTTGAAGCTATGTACTATACTCCTGAATCCTAGCTAATAACATGGCCTTCAGAGATCCTTTAGGATGCCATTTAGGCTATGAATTTTACTAATCAAGGATTTAAGGTTGAGGTAGAGGCTGAGACACGGCTCAAATAAGGAATTGTTAATGAATAGCCACGAGATAGTGGCAAAAGATGTCCTACAATAGCTGGCCCTACATTCAGCTGAGGCAAGACTTGAGAAGTGATTGCTTCAATAGGAATTAGCTGAGAAAGATGAAGAATTGATATGATTGATAGAGGGCAATGATCAATTAACAATAAAAGGAAATGAGATAGATCAAGTAACAGATATGGTCATGCCATCCATCAGCAGGGAAGTTTAGAGTTTTGAAGCTCAAGACCCTCTAATCAAAGTCAACCCAACCTTGGGATAGTTGATAAGCCGAGGTAGACTAAAATCAATGGCTTATAGCTAGGGTGAATGAGATCAACTAGTTCAACTTATAACCAAGTATAAAGATTATTTTGCTTAGGATTATCATAAAATGCCTATATTATTTAGAGAGCTAGCTGAGCACTAATTTCCTATTAAAGAAGGATTCAGGCCATTCAAGCAATCGCCTAGAAGGTGCAATCCAAAATTGTTGCCCAAGATAAAATAGGAGATTGAGAGGTTATGGAAAGCTGGTTTTATCAAAACTGCTTGATATGTACAATGGCTTTCAAATATTTTTCCTGTAATAAAAAAGAATGATCAAGTTAGGATATGTATAGATTTTCGCAATTTAAATTTAGTTACCCTTAAGCATAAGTATATTATGCCTATTACAAATATGCTAATTAATATCGCAGCTAATAATGAAATTTTATCATTTATAGATGGTTATTCTGGATAAAATCAAATCTATTTAGCTGAAGAAGATGTACACAAAACTACATGTCATTATCCTAGAGCCATTAGCATTTTTGAGTGGGTGGTTATGCCATTTGGTCTCAAGAATGCCGAGGCCACTAATCAAAAGGCAATGAATTTTATTTTTCATGATTTGATTAGATAATGCATGGGGGTTTACATTGATCATGTGGTTAGGAAGTCGATTGATTTCCAAAACTCCTTAGGATGAGGAAACATTCTCTTAAAATGAACATTGCCAAGTGTACTTTTAGATTCTCGACTGGAAACTTCCTTGGATACTTAGTCCATCAGAAGGGAATTGAGATGGATAAGAACAAAGCGAAAGCTGTGTTGGAAGCAAGACTTCCAGTCAATAAAAAGGAATTGATTGGCATCCATTCAAATGGAGCATTCTTCCTAGTCAGCTTCATTAGGGGCAAAGCTATTTGGGAAAAGTTCTTAACAAATCGTCTGTGGTATTCGGCTAACCCAGGAAACTCCTGACTTCCGTAATTGTAGTCGGCCATTCCCAGTATAACATTGCTTCCAACTTATTGGGATCTACAGAAATTCCTCCCTGAGATACTACATGGCCACTAAATTTCACCTTCTTTATCCAAAATTTATATTTGGATAGCTTGGCATAGAGTTTTTTTCTCTTAATATCTGTAGCACCAGCCTTAAGTGTTTTGCATGCTCTCTTTCCATCTTCAAGTAGACGAGTATATTGTTGATGAACACCGCCACAAACTTGTCTAGATATGGTCAGAATATTCGATTCATATAATCCTTGAATACTGTAACATCCTAATAATCTTATACGATGCTTAAGTTGTATTATATCTGATTATCAGTTGTTACTTATGCTCACGAAATTTAAACTCCTTTTGAACAATATAATGTGCGGAAAATAGGGTATTTTTTTAATATATCGTTATTTTTAGTGTAGTAAAAACTTGAGCCTCTAGCGTGAGAGAGGTTGAGTAAGCGTGATGCATAAAGACTCATATCATAAATAGATAAAGCATAAGAATAAATTATGAAATATTAATACATAACAAGACTTATATGGTTAACCCACATACTTAGATTCAAAATGTTGAGGATTACATGGAAAAAAACTCAGGACTATGCTATGAGCTATACATAAAATACAAATCAACATAGCAAAGGTCGCTACAAAATAAAATACATAAAGATGCACAACAACAACAAATTACTCGCCCTAAAATGAAACACAACCCTAGCATCCATCTTCTGCAACATGCTCCTCGGTCCTAGAGTGTATGCTCCCTCTAGCCCCTTGCCCTCGCAGTACAAAGAGAGTGCAAATAATAAGGGGATTCCTAGTAAGCACCTTGATATGGTGAATGTGGCGACTGGTCTCGGCCCCATGCGGAGCACAATTAGCTATAGAAGACTGCTTCTTAGATAGGTCCTCCTCAGATGTCTAGGTAACCTCCGGGTGATACTCTAGATATGGTGGAGAGGCAGTTGCGACCCTGAGAGTGGCCGTTGGAGCTGAGCTCTATAATTGGAATCATCGGCTAGGACTGGGGCTCAACTAAAGGTTGCCCTAGGAACATAGGCTCCATCTTTATGTTAGGCAATGGCAAGAGTAGAAAATCGCAAGGGCCTAGTGGCTACCCGAGTGGAGCTTTAGGAACGAGGTAGGGACAGGTGGAACATCGGGCTCTGCTTCCTCATGTATACCACTAGGATAAAAAATAGGTGTGAACAACTGTAACATCCTCCCAAGTACAGTACTATGCTTAAGTCATAATACCTCACCTAGGAGTAGTTACTGTCACTTAATCGGACCTTGTCTGGCAGTAATCTTCGGCCACCTTCACCTCGGAGGGCCTTCTTTAGAAACTTCTAAACTATCTGGAGATAACACGGAAAAGGAATGAGAATTTTTAAATTCTTAGTAGGATTCATTTAACTACCATATGCTGTGTTGTCGTTATTATCTCCAGCTGCTTCGGCTTATTATGAAAAAGGTGAACATGTTATACAACTGTTTAATTTTATGGTTTGAAAACATATTGTCCGAAGCAGAGTTTATTTTATTCATGCACTTGGGTCATATTGACAATATCTCATATCTAGAATAAACATTACTACATAAATAGATAGAACAGGTTCAGCATCAATAAAACATGGTATATAATATTGGTGAGCATTCATAAGGTTCAGTTTCTTAGGTTTTCGAAAACATGATTATCCAATGCGGATTCAAATTTCACATGTCCTCTGATCATTTATATTATAATGAGCATAGATACAATTTCAATTACATAAAACATGTATGGCTGTGCTATGAGCATCTCATAACTTGTCGCCACCATAACTTCTCAGTACTTACACTAGCTGGGTCATGCTATGCCTCATATAAGCCTTATCCCCTATATTCACACTAGTTGGGTCATGCCATGCCTCATGTGGGCGAGGGGAGCATACTTTCTTTACTTTCTTTTCTTGTTACACATATTCCAGAGTACGATCGCCATGTCATACTCCGTCGGGGCGTGATCACCATGTCACACTCCTTAGGAATATGTTCTTCCTACCACGTCCCAGAGTATGATCGCCATGTCATACGCCATCGGAATGTGATCGCCATGTCACATTCCTTAGGGTGTGGGATGATCATGCCATATTCCAGAGTATGATCGCCATGTCATACTCCATTGGAGCGTGATCGCCATATCACATTCCTTAGGAATATGGGGCCTTCATTATATCTTTTAACTGCCTTCACGGGGAGGGATTCAAAGTGCAACTACCTCCAGGTGAAGGGATCTAATCTTATCTTATTTAACTGCCTTCACAAGGAGGGATCTCATAACTGCGTCCATGTGAAAGGATCCACATTTAATATATTCATATCCTTTCATTCTCATACATAGTCATGCATAGACACGCTGAATGCACTCATACATATGCTTCATCGCTTACTTTCATATATCCTTGCATACGTGATTTCCACATACATATTTATAACATATAAAGGCTCATAACTTCCTTACAATTCTACCAAAAATTTGGTAGCATAACGAATCAGATCCGTTTTCCATGAATAGTGTCAGTCTCAATAGACAGTCAGTCACAGTAAAAGATCAAATATAATGCATTAATCTTTCAAGCACCAACATGGAATTGCAGCACTTAGACTTTAATTGAACTCATATATGCAATAAGGTGCCAACTCCTTTAATCTTGGAAATCCTACTCATATTCTTCAATTCTGCCCCTTTTTAGTAATTAAGCCTTAAATTCATTTTAACTCATTTAGAACCGAATTTTAGATATGTTGAAGTGTTATATGTCTATTTTCTAACTTCTTTGGTCCTATCTAATTTTGATAAATATAGCTCAAGTTATTTAAGTTTTATCCCGGCCTGCCGTGAAGTTGGCCAGAACTATACACTTAAAAGTAAAAATCCACTAAAAATCGAAAACTAGTTCAAATCATACATATCCTATTAAATCTAATAGGACAAGCTTTCATTTGCAACAAGTTCCATTTTATTTGCTTTAGGAGAACTCGAGTTATAAGCCCCGAAATTTGACCTTCCTGAACTGCCCTGTCTTGGCCTAGTTTGGATATAGAGCAACTTTCTTGAATCATTGGGAACAAACGGGATCTTATCTAACTCTAAAATTTTTATGGGATACTCTCCTATGTGTAAAATTTCTAACAAAGTTCGGTTCATTCAATTCCAAGTGGTATAGGGTGAGTTTTTCCCTAAAAAACCCAATCTGCCTAGATTCAAACTCAAAAACCTAGGTCAAAATTCAAAAATTCGTATCTCTCTCAATACAAATCCAATGGCCTTATATGATATATGTATGGAAATCCCTAGATGTCTAGTTTCATATAAAAATGGTCTCATTGAATTTAAATAGTGGTAAGTGGAGCCGTACACTCCGTTGTATGGACTACTGAGGGATTCTAGGTTTCCAGCTTCTCACATCTTCATTCTTTCACCTTTTCTTACTTCCTAATCGAATTTAACATCAACAACAGCCAACAAACCAGTCAAATATCATCATATTCATTCAATTATCACATCACAAATTAAGAAAATAGAGCCACCAACAGCCACCCATAATCAGAATAGCAAGACAAGATTTGAACCTCTACCTCTTATTATGTGATTTGGCTTGATTTTGGAGCTTGGATGAATAAAACTTGGTTGAGCTGGATAGTTTGATAGAGTTGGGTGAGTGGAGAAGAGAAGAAGAGAGCCGGAATAAAGGGAGAAGGCAGTGCAAGTCAGAATGAATGAAAAAGGGAGGAAAATCTGATTAAAGGAGTAGGAGGGTAGTTAGCTTCAAAGGCTTTGATTGGTTGAAACACAAGAGGCTGAAATTCAGCCAACCTTCCTCATTTTTGTGGCCAAAGTGGCGCCACTTTCATAGGTTAAGTGGCTGAGCTCTTAGCCACTTAAAGCAGGGTTAATGAGTTAAAATCCTATTGATTCGGTTCCAATAGTTTAAAATACCGAATCTTTACTGATTTCCTTCAAACCGGCAAATCATTATTGAATAGTTTTGTAAAAATTCCTATATATCTATCTTAATCTTCTCTAAAATTAATCCTTATAATTAACACTTAACTTACTCCTAATTAATCTCTAATTAATTTCTAATTAGCTTTACTTATCCACTAAAATCAAATTAATTGATTAAATGTGTAAATTAAATGTTTTGCAAAATGATGACCTTTCTATCTTCTGTTTCTCATGGCTAATGGCATTTTCATATTTATGGGCAAGTCTAGGGGCATCCCACATCATTTCACATGTGGACATCTCCGTGGCCCAATTGGCCAAGAATTGGGTTTCTACGTTTCTGCTATGTGGTTCTACTTCATTCAAAACCTTATTCTACTAATTCAATTAATACAAGGACCTAAGTGTTATTTTCAAAAATATTCAGGGGCAAGGCTGTAAACAACAAAAGTTTGCCCAATGACGTTTTTATTATTTCCTATAACGTTATATAGGGATGTTCAACAACCGTGCTGGTTGTCGCCACGATTGCCTCTGCTCTCTCATCATAGGCCCATTCAAGCACTGGTGGATCCATGATCCACTCTATCGGGTGCACCATCAAGAGCTGGTGACGATATGAAAAATAAACTAGGGTGAGACATAATATTTCTCAGTAGGACTTTAACTCAACACCAAAGTGTCTTAGTTAATGTCCCAGCCACTTCGATTTTGTCAAAGAAATTAGTGAGCATACATATGGTTCCACTATTTGGTATTTAAAAACATCATTATCCAAAGTGTGTTCACTTTTAAATGTACATTCTTATTATGACAAATACCTCAAAATATGCATAAGAGCAAAGATAAATAGACATATCATGCACGAACATCTTAAAAGTTTCTTTCTTTTCCTTTACTTCCCTTAGTTGGACCAAATTCCCTTTCTTTCATTAAGCTTGGCTTTATCATAAGTCTTCTATTTACCACCCTCTAAACTTGAACGGTAATGAGCTTGTATCGTGACTGTTGCCACTATTGTTTCCTGGTATTTATGCTAGCTAGGTCCTTTGCCATACCTCATATAAGCCCTTGGGTAGAGAGGGAACTTAGTGTGAGTCACCTTCCCTTTTGAAGGATCATACTCTTAATACTGTTTTCTTAATTAATACTTAAAATGCAATAATTATGCTAAGTACATAAACTTCACGGAAATCCGGCAACATAACAACTAGACTGGAGCTTCCCAAAATTAGCCAAGCAGAGAACATCATTATGAATTTCATAACATTCCATTCATCATGATAATCATCTCTAGCATGTTCATCATAATTTTCCACATCATCATCATCATATACATGTACATAAAGAGGCATATCACAAGCAAAGTCTCATGAGCTAAGCTTAGTAAATCAACTGCAAGCTGTTAGTTAGACTTTTATCTTATTCGATTCTTTGATCACTTTTAAAGGTATGTTTCTGCCATTGTTCTTTTAATATCTTTTAGGTTGAGATATGAGGTTTCCAATACTTTAAAGTGAAAATTTTTGGGTTTTCAAGTTTATTTGTCACCTTCTCTTAAAATCGGCCTTAATCAAACTTTTGTTGTACGGTGAGGCAGTAACTTAGAAATTTCACCAAAATTTTATCTTTTATGGTTTTAGCTTGAATTTTTATAGGGTTATGCTTCTCTGAACCATTTTAAAACAAAACAAGTCCCACTTAAAAATTCCAAGTGTGATATGAGTTATGCATTAAACAACATTGCTGTCCAGTTTTGAGGTCTACCCAGGTAATGGTAAATTTTTGAGTTCATTGGTAATTCTACAAAATTGAATTTGGCCAAACTATTTTATGGGGTTATTCTATTATGTCTTAGCTTTCTAAAAAACTTGGTCTCAATCAAAAATATTTTATATAGCTCAAGTTATACATATTTTAGTGTAGGGCTGTCCAAATAGAAACACCATTGGATACAACCTACTTTAAAAATTCATATATTGCTCATATTAAATCCAATACTCACATATTTATCCATAAAAAGTTCTATGAGTCTATTTTCATAAAAAATTAGTTTCGACACATTTTGAGTTATATAGCTTGAGTTATCATCTTTAAAATCTAGGTTGCAGAAAATCTAGCATAACTAGATTTCATTTCCTTAGCTTACTTGTAGAAACATTAGCTCTTCTCCTCAAGCGACCATTTTTATGTTTCAATTCATTATCATATTTTGATATTTTAGCAACAAATCAATGTTTAGAGTGTAAGTAAAGTGCAATTCATAAAAAGTGCTCATACAGCATAACCACATTTTAAGAGAACACTTTAACACAAAGAAAAACTACATGGAAACAAGGGGTGGTCATTAGACCTTAGAGCAAGTCCTAAAAATACATAGCTATGAAAAGCTTAGGAGTTTTAGTATTTCAAAACACCTAGAAAAGAAGGGTTAGACTCACTACCACTAGAAGCTTTTGAGGAGTTGGAAGGTTGGAGATGGCCTCCCTCGTTGAGAGCTTGGAAAATGAGGCTACGTGTGTGTTTGATATATTCTTCAAAAACTAAAGAGGGTAGTCTTGAAGGGCTTATGAGAATGGTGGTGGAGAATAAGGTTGATTAGAGTAGGAAAGTAAGAAGAATAAGAAGAAGAATAGGAAGAACAAAAAGGGGTTTAGAGAGAAGTGAGAGCTTTAGGCTTATAGTGAGAGAATAAGATTTTGCAATTAATGAAAGTGGGGCTGATGGAGGTGCAATTTTTGGCTAAAAGGGGCTGATTGCTTTTGCTTCATTCACAAGCAAGAGGGTTAATGACCATGGGTGAAAGAGTAGGTTGTGTTTCCTTTGAGTCTTGGTGCATGAGTAAAGACCCTTTTGTGTTTTCTCAAGTGGTTAAAGACAATATCCATACCATTTATGGGATTGTTCACTTGTGGGTTAATACCAAATATGGTATGTTCCGTGTGAAGGATAGCTTCTTTTGGTTAATCTTGTTAAAAATGATATAACCAAAATAGGCTTGAATCTAATGGTGTGAGATTGGGAGATAAATGGATAGGTGGATGATGGAGTGTTCATGGCTGAAATTTCAAGCATGATTAAGGGGGGAAATTTTGAATTTTTCGTTGTTGTTAGATTGTCTAAGTGTTAATCAATTGGATTAGTTTAGTTACTTTTTAAACAATTTTGATTAATAATACTTTTAAGACTTTTGTTTTTCTAAAAGAATAATTCTCACTAATCATGTTTTTGGTGTGTAAGGATTAATTGATCGAAACTGATTAAGGTGAAATATTTTATCAAGTACTTAATTTAATAAGATTATATTACCTTAATTGTGCTCTAATTCATGAATTAATGAGATTTGAATAATTAGCCTTTAATTAAAATATTTAATGTGTTATGATTTAATTGTTGACTTTTTTTCTAATTGATGATTGACTTTTAGTTGACTTGTCTCTAATTTGCTAAGCTCTTATTCTCGGGATTAGCTGATTAATCCTTAGTGAATCGTTAATACCTCCAATTAGTTAGTGACACTGAGCTAATTAGCTTAAATAGAAGTGGGGCTGCTACATTTCTCCTTTCCCTAAAAGAATTTTGCCCTCAAAATTCATTACCTGTAAACAGGTTAGAGTATTCCCTTTTCATCTTTGCCTCGAGTTCCTATGTGTGCTCTTCCAAGCTTTCCTTTCCCCAGGCCATTTTTACTAAGGGCACAAACTTGTTCTTAGGCTCTTTGACCTTCCTATCTCTGATTCTCATAGGTGGTAGATTGAAGATTAGGTTTTCTCTTAACTGTACACTTTCATGCTCAAGAGATGACTAAGGTCGGAGTTGTGTTTTCTCAATTAGGAGACATGAAAAATATTATGAAGGTTTTGACAATTGGGTGGTAGTGCTATTTGTTAGGCAACTATCCCTATTCATTTCAGTATTTAGAAAGGATCAAGAAAACGAGGGATCAACTTTTTGACTCTAATGGCTCTACTTATACCTATTGTAGGAGTTATTTTCAAGAATACATGTTCCCCTTCTTGGAACTTGATTGGTTTCCTTCTCTAGTCATCATAACTTTTCTGACAGCTTTGGGCAGTGAGAATCCTCTTCCTTATTCTTTTTATTTGCTCGGTGGTTTGCCTAACCAAATCAAGTCCTAAGAGGCTTTGGTCACCAGGTTCACACTAACAAAGCAGAGATTAGCACTTTCTACCATACAAGGCTTCATAAGGTGCCATTCCAATGCTAGCATGGAAAATATTATTGTAGGTGAACTCTATAAGGGGTATGTGTTTGTCCTAACTTCCGGGTTGATCCATTATGCATGCTTTTAACATGTCCTCTAGGGTTTGTATAGCTCTCTCTTATTGTCCATTAGTTTGGGGGTGGTTTATTATGCTTAGACAAAGTCTCATCCCAAATGCCTTTTGCAAGGCTTCCTAGAACCTACAGGTAAACCTTGGGTCTCTATTCGATACGATGGCTGAAGGCACTCCATGCAGCCTTACAATCCCTTAGACATACTCTTAGGCTAGCTTATCCAAAGAATAATTTGCCCTTATAGGTAGAAAGTGAGCAGGCTTTGTCAATCTGTCCATGATAACCCATATGGCATCAAACCCAGCTTGTATATGAGGTAAACCCATCATAAAATCCAGGGAGATTTCATCCCATTTCCACTTGGGGATCTCCAAAGGTTGCAACATGCCTGAGGGCTTTTGGTGCTCAATTTTCAGCTTTTGACAAACTAAGCACTTATTCACCATGTCCGCCATATCCTTCTTCATACTTGGCCACCAAAACATCCCTTTGAGGTCTTGGTACATCTTCATCATACCAAGATCCATAGTGAAATGACCCTTGTGAGCTTTTTCTACAATCATATTCCTCAACTTATCCTTAGCAGGCACAAAATTTCTTCCTTGATATTTCATCGTTCCATTAGCACCTTGAGTAAATCCTTTTAATTTTCCTTCTTTTACTTAGGCTACTATCCTCAAAAACTCTTCATCTTCCATTTGGCTTTGAGTGATTCGACACTTAAAATCACTCGTCACCTTTATCTGGTTCAACTATATGCTATGTGGGGTTAGGGTGAGTCTAAGATTAAGGTCTCTAAAACTCTCTACCAACTTACCTTCCTTAAACATCATCCTTGATACATGCAATGACTTGCAGGTCAATGCAGTAGCCACCATGTTGGCCTTACCAGGGTAATTCGATCCGAAATCGTAATCCTTCAAAAACTTCATCCACCTTCTTTGCCTCATATTATGCTCCTTTTAGTCAAACAGGTATTTCAGGCTCTTGTGATTCGAGAATATAACATCTTAATAATATCATACTATGCTTAAGTCATTTTATGGCATTACTAGTTGTTAATATTAACTAGCGGAAGTTCTTATAGTTGAAATTAGGATAATATACGAAAATAGCCTATAATATTTTTTTTTTTGTAAAACATTTATGTTTGAGAACTGAGCCTTTAAGCACTTACTTACTTGTATACATATGGACATTGTTCCTCAAATTGCAGAATTAATAGAAAGACATATGACAAAATTGACACAATATAACACAATACCTTAAGCCAATATTGTAATCATAGATAATCAAGAGTCATCATTATACTTAATAAGTATCACATATGTAATAGGTCAAATTAAGTAGCGTGACTTCCCACATACTCGTAATTATACATAAACTGCCCAACTAGGGCTCTTAAGAAAATGAAAACACTATGTTACCATCTCGATCCTCCTTAACTAGGTGAAGAAATATGATAGCTACTCATCTTATCTAGTCAGATACATCGGAAATGCTGCCATGGATGCCATCAACTCCGTTTAAAGACAACACGGAAACGTAGAAGTGAGAAATACAAAATTTCTCAGTAGGATCCCAACTAGACCATTAATGTGTCACTGTTGTCATCCCAGACACTTCCAGTTTAATTATAAAAACAGCAGGAAAGCATAGATTCCATTTTTAAAGGGTTTGAAAACATAGATTCCTGAAGCAAGTTTTTTTTAATCTTCATCAAGTAAACATAATATAAATGGACACAAAAGCCATAAGGTAGAAACATACATATGAAAACATATTACAAACATTCATAACCTTGCATATGAGAGAATAAAGAGTGACTTCATGGACATGACCATGGTTTTACTTTGACTTTACTTTTATTCTTAGCACATGCTTAGTATTCTTTACTTTTCCTTTGAAATAGATTGCTTTTGGATATGAGCTCATTCCGTGACTGTTATCACATAGTACTAACCAAATCAGACTAAGCTGATAATGGTTATCTCTAAGTTGGAGCGTCCTCCATGTCACCCTGCCTTCACCATAGAGGTTTCTTGAGTCTTTGCGGATCACTGTCTCTCACTTCCCTTACCGAAGTGATTGAAGGGTCATATCCCATTCTTTCTTTTCTTATCATTATACTTTACATATGTAGTACTTCTTGACAAAACACATGCAATGACATGACTAAGTCCATAATTTTGACGGAAATCCGGCAGCATGACGGCTAGACCGGAGCTTCCCCAAAATGCCAATCATAAAACTTTCAACTAACAATCCATTATATCCATCTCATATCATCACACAAATCATTTCAATCATGAGACAATGCTCAATCAGACTTGTCATGCATCATTCTGAGTGGCATCGTACATTCAAACTCTAAAAGGTTCATAGTTGTGTTATTCTTTGTAGAAGGTCTTATGAGCCATCATATGATTTCCCGTAGTTACCTATAAGAGAATCATATACTTAAAATAAATGTATATGTAGTCTTTTAGTTACTTAGCCTTTTTGGGAAATTACTTTTTACTCGAGTGCATGTCTTATGGAACACTTGTTCAAGTTAACTAGGTTAGGTAATTATTTCCTTTCTTTGAGATAGTGCACTTAGTGATTCCTAATTTCATGGAATGCTAAGAGGCCCTAATCGTACTTCTGTTCCCAAGGATTTCGAGATCCCTCTAGTCCTTAGGTCATGACAACATATAACCACACTCATGAACCTAACAACACCATGTTCACTAGTCACCAAGGGTGATTTTTAACTTATCCAAGTTGCAAAGTTTCAAGCTTTTATCATTAACATAACAAGATTTTACCTTTAATGTATAAAAGTTATAATTTTTTATAAAGTAATTATAAAGTTTCATTCTTTAAGAAAGTATTGCCCCTAAAATTATGCTCTTTTCTTAAAGATTCAATCTTTATGAAATAATGATACAAGATACTAGCTTTAGAACTAAAAGGTCTTGTTCTTTATAAAAGTTAACACTTTTAATTATTCTAAGACCATCAAGGTCTCAACTTTATGACTTAAAGTTGTCTCATGATTTAAAAGAATCTTTTCTAAAAGGAAATTTAACACTTTACACATTATTTTGTCTCAAGATACAAACTTTATGAATTAAAAGTTACAAGTTAACACTTTTATGACTAAAAAATGACATTCTTGAAGAAAGCTTGGACTTTATGACTTAAGGTTACTTTCTAGATTAAATTTTGAATCTTTATGAAAGGTCTTGTATTCAAGATTCTATGTTTAAGACATAAAGTGACAAATTCTAATTTTTCTGACTTAAAAAGCTTCATGTTCCAAAAAGAGTAGACTTTTACACATATTCTTATCTTCAAGAAGAACAAAATGAAACCATGTGGCATCCGTAAAAATAGTGCCACTTCTCATGCATCAAGAGCCAAACTTTTAAAGCTCTATACTTTTGAAATGTTCACAGTCTTATCAAGTCATGAAAAATATGTAAAGATGAAAACTTTTCCACTCATAAGCTCATTATAAGAAAAGGAACAAACTTTAAACAAAATACCACCAAGAACATTATTCTTTTTCAAACAACTCACAAGAAACATCAAGATCTCATACATCAAAAAAGAAAAATAGAAACTTTGAGGCATTCAAGAAGCAAACTTTCAAATAACTAAGAACAACTCATGAAGAAGAATATGAACACTTTTTGCTAAAAAAGGAAACTGTTGCTTATGAAGAGCATGAGACATTTTCTTAAGCTTCACTTGAAGGTCTTGGTCATGATAGGAACCAAGCTTCAAGCTTTCTTGAGTAAACAAAAGAAAAGAGTAGAGATCACTACCTTAGGCAAAAGTGGCGTTCTTGAAGGAGAAGAAGAAGATGAAGAAGACTCCTCCTTTGGTGATGGTGGTGGCAGCTTTGAATGAGAAAGAAGAGAACTCTTAAGTTCTTGATGAAATGGAGTTTGAAGTATATAGATCTTGTCTCCAAAGACCAACAGATGTGGTTTTTGAAGGGGTTAGTGAGAGTTTTGGTTATGGTGGTGTAGAGAATGAAGAAGAAGATAAAGAAGAAGAAGAAAGGATGTAGAGAGAAGTGAGAGGATTTGATAGACTTAGAGAGAGAATGAAGAGTCACAAAATGAAAATGAATATGTATGTGGGGTAGGGGGAGGCTGTAGCCTTCATATGGGCATGGGAAGGATGTTTTCTTCATTTTGTTGTAATTAAGGGGACAAAATGGTTAATTATGGGGTTTACTTTAGACAAACCCTAATGCTTTTCTTACATTAAGCAATATTGTCTTCTATTTTTTCACTTTAGCGATGTCATCAATACTTTATTGTTTAATTGACTAAATTTCAATTTTAATAATGTGACTAAGTGCCCTTGCAACTTAATCAACTTGATTAAGCAAGAATTAGTGATTAAAACACAAGAATATGATTAAGAAAATTAAACTTGTAATTAAGTTCAATTATCCTTAATTAAACTCGATTAAGTTAATTAAGGGTGATTAGTGCATAATTAAGTGATTAAAAGTTTCACTCACGTAATTAGGGATTATCCAATCCCGATTAAGTATTTACTTAACTTTTCTCTTCCAAATTACCACATAAATTCATTAATTAAGCCTTAATCTCTAATTTCTCAATAAATACCCAATTACTCAGGGTTACTGAGGTAATTTAGCACGAAAAAAATTGAGGATGTTACATTTCTCCTCACTTTTAAAAAGAATTTTGCCCTCAAAATTTGTTACCTGTAAACAGGTCAACAAACTTGTTCTTCATTTCAGACTCCAGCTCCCACATATTTTCTTCCATCTTTCCTCTACCCTATGCCACCTTGACCAAGGGTGCTGTTTTAATCCTCAGCTATTTTACCCCACGATCCACGATCCGAGATGGCTATAGCTTGAAGGTTAAGTCCTCCTTTGACTGTACACTTCCGAGTTCAAGTAGATGAGTAGGATTGGAATGGTATTTTCTCAACTGAGACACGTGAAAGATATCATGAAGGTTTGACAAATTCGGAGGTAAGGCCATTTGATAAGCAACTGACCCGATAAATTTCATAATTTGACAGGGGCCGAGAAAACAAGGCTTAACTTTTTGACCTTCATGGCTCTACCTATATTAGTCGTAGGAGTGATTTTCAGGAACATATGTTCTCCTTCTTGGAACTCTAGAGGCTTTTTCCTTTTATCTGACGGTTCTGAACTGTAAGGATTCTGTCCCTAATCCCTCTTATTTGCTCTATGGTCTACTCATAAGATCTAGTCCTAGTAGGCTTTGTTCACTTGGTTCAAACCAACATAGGGGAGATCAACATACAGCTGGGCTAACTATTCCAAAGAATAAGTAGCTCAAAAGGGCAAAAAGTGAGCAGACTTGGTTAATCTATCAATAATTACACATATTGCATCAAAACTAGCTTGCATTTTAGGTAAACCTATCACGAAGTCCATAAAAATACTTTCCATTTCCATTCTGGGATCTCCAATGGTTGCGACATACCAGCATGCTTTTGGTGTTCAATATTTACCTTTTGGCAGACCAAACATTTACTTACCAACTCTGCAATGTCCCTCTCCAATCCCAGCTACCAAAATATCTTCTTAACGTCCTGATACATCTTCGTCACACCAAGGTGTATGGTGAAATGGCTCTTGTGAGCCCCCTCCAAGATCCTTCTTTGGAGGTCACTATTTGCAGGTACACAAATTCTCCCTTCAAACCTCTATAGTCTATTTGTCCCTTGAGCAAAACCCTTCAACTTTCCTTCTTCCACCTATGCTAGGGTTTTCAAGAAATCCTCTTCTTCACCTTGGGCTTGAGCAATTCGACTTTTGAAATCACTCATCACCCTAAGCTGATTCAACCTTAAGCTATGGGGGTTAACATCACTCTGAGGTTAAGGTCTCTAAATCTCCTTACTAGCTCATCCTCCTTGACCATCATCCATGACACATGCAAAGATTTCCGACATAAACATCAGCCACCACATTGGCCTTCCCAGGATAATAGTTTAACCCAAACTCATAATCCTTCAAAAACTCCATCTATCTCCTTTGCCTCATATTCAACTCTTTTTTATCAAAGAGGTACTTCAAACTCTTATGATCAGAAAACACCTCAAATCTCACACTATACAGATAATGCCTCCATATCTTTAGGGCAAATGTTATAGCCGCTAACTCTAGGTCATGGGTTGGGTAGTTTACTTCATGATGTTTTAACTACTTAGAGGTATAAGCTACCACGTTCCTATTTTGCATCAAGACACAACTTAAACCTCTTCCAGAGGCATCATAGTAAACCTCAAATAGTCCACTTGGGTTAGGCAATACTAATACTAATAAAATGACTTGTGGCTCAACACAGCAGCTACCGTGTTGGCCTTACCAGGGCAATTCAATCCGAAATCGTAGTCCTTCAAAAACTCCATCCACTTTCTTTGTCTCATATTAAGCTCTTTTTGGTCAAACAACTATTTCAGGCTCTTATGATCCAAGAATGTAACACCTTAAGAATACCATATTATGCTTAAGTTATTTTATGGCATTACTAGTTGTTACTATTAACTAGCGAAAATTCTTATAGTTGAAATTAGAGTAATATACGAAAATAGCTTGCAATTTTTTTTTTTTTTGTAAAACCTTTATGTTTGAAAACTAAGCCTTTAAGTGCTTACTTACTCGTATACATATGGACGTTGTTCCTCATATCGCCGAATTACTAAAAAGACATATGACAAGGTTGAAACAACATAACATAATACCTTAAGCTAATAATGTAATCATATATAATCAAGAGTTATCATTATACTTAATAAGTATCACATATGTAATAGGTCAAATTAAGTAACATGACTTCCTACATACTCTTAATTACACATAAACTGCCCAACTAGGGCTCTTAAGAAAGTGGAAACACTATGCTATTATCTCAATCCTCTTTAGCTAGGTGAAAAAATATGGCAGCTCCTCATCTTATCTAGTCAAGTACCTTCGGAAATGCTGTCATGGATGCCATCAGCTCCGTCTGAAGATGACATGAAAATGTAGGAGTGAGAAATACAAGATTTCTCAGTAGGATCCTGACTAGACCATTAATGTGTCATCATCGTCGTCCTAACCACTTCGGGTTTAATTATGAAAACGGCAAGCATACATAGATTCCATTTTTAAAGGGTTTGAAAACATAGGTTCTCGATGTAACATCCGCGAATTCCGACTTCCGATCCCCCCTATTGTTGATATTTCCGATTTCCGAGTTTCCTTACATTCCGCTCCCGACCACCATTTTAGCTACGACTTCCGACTTCGTTTCAAGGCTTGCAAGGGACTTCTTCTGATTTCCGACCTCATGCATGCATCTTACGGTCTCCGATTTAATAAATGAGGCTTACGATTTCCGACCTTGTAAGCGTGTATAAATTTTGACCTCTTAGTATGAATTCCGAATTTTCGATTTCATGAGCTGAAATGAGGTGACTGATGCTTCCAACTTACGAGTTCGTCTTCGACTTCAGCACAAATTACGATCTCCGACCTTAACGATTAAAGAGCAAAACGTTCGATTTCCGACTTCTTTCCTAAGGCTCAAATGGACTGACTGTATTCCGAATTCCGATATTATGATTCACCAATGTACGAGATCCGACCTTGAGTCCAATATTAGCAGCTCTCACTTCTATATCTTTTCGAGTTCCGGGATGGAAATTTTATAATTTCCGAGTTCCGACCTTAAGTGCTTGGCTTCACACCAGGCTCTACTTTCAAGTTTCAATTAGACTGGATGTTTTCTGAGTTCCGACTTCATATACAGGAGGTTCACGAGTTCCGACTTTATAGAGCGTACGAGTTCCGATTTTGTTTCCAGAATATGCTAGAAACTACTACCATTTAGGCAACGTGGAGAGTGATTCTACCACACAAAGAGGGCAACCAATCACAACCTTCCAAGTTAACTCCCACTCATGCCTATATAACACACCATCCTCCTTTGAATCAGACCATTATTCACGTTGCTTGTCCTCTTCTCCTTCAGCTCTCTTTCTCTCTTACTCACACATCCAAAACTCAAGCAAAGTTCCAGCCTTGTTCATCCAAACTTCAAGAACTCAGCACCAAAACACTTAAATCAAAGGTAGGGGTTTTTAATTTCTTGCATCAAATCCATGCACTTGGCTGGCTGGGCTGAATTAGTTTCACCTTAATTGATGTGTGAATTGAATAATTATGCTTGGATTAATAGAAGATTTTGAGTTAGAAGTAGAATTAGAAGAAGAAAACTAAGAGGATTAAATGGATGGAGGTGCTGTCTTAGTGGAGAGTCCACGGCAGACCATATGGCGGAGCGTACGGCGCCGCCTACGATCGGTCAAATCCGATGAAACTATTTTTAGATGGAACTAGACATCTAGGGCTTTCCATAGACATATCATATAAGGGTTTTGGATCAGAATTGAGGAAGATATGGATTTTTGAATCTCGACCTAGGGTTTTGACTCTGGCTCTGGGCAGATTGGGTTATTTAGGGTAGAACTCGACCTATACTACATGAAAATGAGTGAAACCAACTTTGTTGGAAAGCTTACACATAGGAGAACAATATCCAAGGAAATTCCGAGTTTGTTATCAACTCAGTTGTTCCTAGTGAATTGAAGAAATTACCCTATGTCCAAACTAGGCCAACACAGGGCAGTTCAGAAAGGCTAAGTTTCGGGGCTTGTAACTCGAGCTCTACTAAGGAAAATGAAATGGAACTTTTTGTATATGAAAGGTTGTCCTGTTAGCTTTAATATGAGGCCAATTTCGTCTGATTTGAGTGAGTTTTCGTTTTTTAGTGAATTTCTACTTTTAGTTGCCTGATTCTGGCTAGCTAATGGGCAGGCCGAGATAAAGTTTAGATATCTTGAGTTATAGATACCGAAATTAGATGGGACCAAAGAGGTTAGAAAATAGACACACAACCCTGTAACATACTCAAATTTGAGGTCCAAATGAGTTAAAATGAAATTGTGGCATGAATTACAAGAACTGGGTTGGTTGAGTAAGCTGAGGCAGAATTTCAGTTTTTATGAAATTGATATGGATTTGAGTTCTATGTTGAAATATAAATGTGAATTTGTGTTCATTGTGATACATTGATGTATTGATTGGCTGGCACTATTCATGAGGAAGCGGACACGTTCTGTTATGCTGCCGAAGTTTCGGTAGAACCCATGAACAAGTTATGAATTTCATATGAATGCATATACACTCTTAAGAAAGTCATGAAAGTTATGAAAAGAAGTATGTTATTATGCAAGTTCCATACTACTTGGGCCAGCCCCGGATAGAAAGTTAATGGGAATAGATCGGTGGGAAGATCAGGGAAAGTAAACCCGGCATTCCTGTATAGGAACGAGCTCGATCCTGATAAGCAGACTATTACCCAGGAGTCTAAAATGGCCAAGAACTCCCAGGGGACCAAGAGAGATGGAAAAATGATAGAAAGTAATGAAAGAGTTTATGAAAGAAAGTTCAAGAATGAGTTTACATGATTGCATGAATGCATAAATACATGGAGTAGTTACATCAAGATGTTTACAATTGTCTGTTACAATTGCTCACTGCTATTCATTTATTTATTTCATTTATCATTCTATGCATTAGTGTTAGTAATCTATTTCGTTTCTTGTGCCAATTAAAGTAAAACTGAACCTTACCTCGGACCAGACATGTTTTTAAACTCATGAAAATGGACTTTTTAGTTTGAGCACATATTTTAATAATTAAGCAAAACCCGAGGTAACTGAGAATGTATGTGATGTCAGTCCCAGTATAACCGAACCCTACTGAGAATTTTCTTGAAATTCTCACCCCGTCTTGTGTCTCCCGCATCATTCTCAGATTCAGGCGATGGACTCCACGGCCACCCTTTTTATTGAGATCCCTGCACTTCAGTTCCACCATGACCTGGAGTTGGACTCTTTGTACATAGCCGGTTCGTGCAACTTTCGTCTGTACCTCTTCAGCGACAGGAACTTTGATGTTGCTTTACACCATCCCCTCTTCGACCCTGCTACCCCTTATATTGCCATCCCTCTACATATGGCGCACCCACATGCTGCACCTCCTGCACCACAAAGACCCGGCCGACCCTCGCTCCCGAGTCACCACCGCAGCCCCCGACGTCCCACTGAGTTCCGAGAGTGACCCCTCCGAGGCCACAGGCTCGTCGCCCTCTTCCTCCTCGGGACCTAGCGCGGACTATACTCCGGCCGAGGGTAGATTACGAAATGTCCTTTGAGGACCATAGGGTAGATTGATAGATGAGGGCAGTATGGTCTTTTGTTACACCAGCCCATGTATGTGTTCTACTTTAAAACTTTGTACATAAATCAAGTAAAGGTTGGCTCGATATATATATATATATATATATATATATACATATGTTTACATGCATGCAATAACATTATTGTACTATACTTATCTTGATGATATTTTGTTTGTTTCATTTTTAATATAACAGTACGCCGTTTCGTCAATAGAGACGATTTAAAGAGAAATTAAAAACAAGAAAGGTAAATAAAGTATCAACACGGTAACACGACCTGACTAGTTTCATGCTATGACTTAAGCATAACATAAAATTAGTAGGGTGTTACATTATTGGTATCAGAGCAGTTCGTCCTAGCTAAGACCTGAGGATTGGACTGACTATGCTTCGCATATTCTCGTGACTTTAGTTGATAATGTGCACCAGATCTTGCCTGTATGGTGGAGATATAGTTGTGCATATATATGAAGTGCCTGACCGTGTGGGCTGTTATTTACTAGCACATTAAACTTAGTATTGAGCCTGATCAACTCAATAACTTTTGTTTTGTGTGTTCAGAACTTAATGGCTTTCTGAGGCGAGGAAGACCACGCGGAACCTCGCTTCCGTAAAAACCCGACTGACATGATGGCCACAATACGGGAAATGGCTCACGCAATGCAGGAACAAGCCGCGGCAGCTCACCAAATGATGGAGCAGCTTGGCAGGCGGCAAAGCAGCCGCGAGGGAAACCCCCGAGGTCCAGAGGGAAACCTGGACTGCCTCAGGTTCGCAGAGTTTAGGAAGGCAAGTCCGCCAAGTTTCCGAGGGGCATATGACCCGGATAAAGCTGACGAGTGGATCAAAGCCATGGAGAAGATTTTCTCCGTCTTGGATTGCTTCTGATCATCGTAAGTGACTTTTGCCACTTACATGCTTGAAGCGCACGCCGAGTTCGTGGAAGCGGCACGAAGGTTGTTCGAGGAATCTCAGACGGCAGTCACCTGGACAATATTCAAGGATGTATTTTACTAGAAGTACTTCCCCGCTTCAGTTCGAAATGCCAAGGAACTCGAGTTTATGCAGCTGCGCCAAGGAAATCGGACAGTATCCGAATATATTGCCCGATTTGAGGAGCTATGCAAATTCTCCACCATTTACCAGAGGAACCCAGATGAAGCCTGGAAGTGCATTAAATTTGAAGGTGGGTTACGAGAGGACATTCTCACCGCAATCAGCCCGATGGAGATTAGGGATTTCCCTACATTAGTGAACAAATGCCGACTTGTGGAGGATTGCCACTCGAAGTTAGCTGCAGCCAGGGCATTTGGCGGGAATTTCAAGAGGGGGTTAGCCCCGCAAGGCCTAAGATTCAAGCCCAATGTACAACAACAGCGGAGATTTCCGCCAAGAGGCAGCAAAGGCAAGCAGCCTCAAAGGGCTTTTCCAAGTTCAACTTGCACAAAATGCGGCAAGAATCATGGCGATCGGCCGTGCTTGGCAGGCCAGAATGTCTGCTATGGATGTGGCAAGCCAGGCCACAAAATTTACGAATGTCCAACCAGGAACTCATCACAGCCGCCTCGACCCCAGCGACAAGGATGGCTCTTTACTATGAATGCGGAAGAAGCCGATAGGTCAGAAGGATTGATTCAAGGCAATTGTGATGTGAATGGTGAGACTCTAACTGTACTCTATGATTCGGGTGCCTCACATTCATTTATTTCTCATGATTGTGTAGCTGCTTTGCAATTGCCAATTTCTGAATTACCTTATGATCTGTTGGTTTCTACTCCTACCAATGGGCCGGTTAGAACTAGTCAAATGTGCATCAATGTTCCTCTTCGAATTGAGGGTAGGACTTTTGCCGCTAATTTGATTTGCCTCCCTCTATCTGGTCTCGACGTAATCCTGGGTATGGATTGGCTTTCTGCCAATCATGTTGTACTCAATTGCTCTGATAAGACGGTGGTACTTCCCTCTGTCTTACTTTCTGAATCCCAAACCGCAATACTCTTCTATCGGAACTCTTTCAGGCTAAAGGATCAAGGGTATATCCTTTTGTCAGCTAATGCGGTGGAAGCTGAGCAGGAACTGGAGAAGATTCCGATTGTCAGGGAATACCCGGATGTTTTCCCAGAGGATATTCCTGAATTCCCTCCAAAGAGAGAGATTGAGTTTACCATCGAAGTTGGTTCCAAAGTGCGGACCAATATCCATAGCTCCGTATCAAATGTCACCTATGGAGTTGACGGAACTAAAAAGACAGATTGAAGAACTTTTAGAAAAGGGATTCATACGACCAAGTGCGTCGCCATGGGGAGCTCCGGTCTTGTTGGTCAAGAAGAAGGATGGAAGTATGCACTTATGTGTGGATTATAGGCAGTTGAACAAAGTGACGATCAAGAACAAGTATCCGCTGCCGAGGATCGATGATCTCATGGACCAACTACAGGGTGCAACGGTATTCTCCAAGATTGACTTGCGTTCAGGATATCACCAAATTCGAGTTCGGGAACAAGATATCCCTAAGACAGCTTTTCGAACTCGTTACGGGCACTATGAATATACCGGGTGATGTCGTTTGGGCTGACGAAAGGGCCAATGGTATTCATGGATTACATGAATCGAATATTCCGCCCATATCTAGACAAATTTGTAGTGGTCTTCATCGATGATATACTTGTCTACTCGAAGACGGAACAAGAACATGTGGAACACTTACGGCTAGTTCTGCAAATTTTAAGAGGAAAGAAGCTCTATGCCAAGTTATCCAAATGTGAATTTTGGATGAAGGAGGTAAAATTTCTCGGCCACGTAGTGTCGTCTGAGGAATCTCCGACCCCAGAAAGTAAAAGCGCCTGAAGCTGAAAGGCCAACTACGCCTCTGGTTAGAAGTTTTCTGAGCTTAGCTGGATATTATAGGCGATTCATTAAGGATTTTCTCGAATAGCCTTGCCCTTGACCAAGCTAACCAGAAAGAATGTCCCTTCGAGTGGACACCTGAGTGCAATGTAGTTTTCAGGATTTGAAGAGAAGGTTGACCACGACCCCAATACTAGCCTTACCAGACCCTCAAGGACCATTTGAGGTCTATTGCGATGCTTCCCAACAAAGGTTAGGATGTGTATTGATGCAAACTGGAAGAGTGGTCGCGTATGCCTCTAGGCAATTAAAGCCACACGAAAAGAATTACCCGACTCATGACCTTGAATTAGCAGCAGTAGTGTTTGCTTTGAAAATATAGAGACATCACCTGTATAGAGTAAGGTTCGAGGTCTTTTCTGATCATAAGAGTTTGAAGTACCTTTTCGATCAGAAAGAATTGAATATGAGGCAGCGGAGATGGATGGAACTCCTTAAAGACTACGAGTTTGAATTGAAATACCACCCAGGTAAGGCGAACATCGTGGCAGATGCGTTAAGCAGAAAATCATTGACTGTCGCGTGGATGATGATTAAAGAGACGAAACTTATTGAAAGTTTCCGGAATCTTAATTTGGGAATTCTTATAACTCCCAAGACTCTTCAGCTACACCAAATTCAAATAACCAGTAGTTTCAAGGACCAGATTCGGCAAGCTCAGCAGCAAGATGCTAACTTTCAACATACACTTAGTCTCGTGAGATCAGGGAAACTAGCAAGCTTTGCCCAAGATAAAGAGGGCATCTGGCGGTGCCACGGCAGAGTATGTGTTCCTGAAAGGGACGATCTCCGAAAGAGAATCTTAGAAGAAGCTCATAGAGGTGAGTTTACCATACATCCTGGCATAACTAAGATGTATCAAGACCTCAAGAAGATGTTTTGGTGGCCAGGCATGAAGTCGGATGTAGCAAACTTTGTTGGCAAATGCTTGATTTGTCAAAAGGTGAAAGCGGAACATCAAAAGCCTTCTGGGATGCTACAACCCTTGGAAGTCCCTGAGTGGAAGTGGGAAAGCATTTCCATGGATTTTGTGATGGGATTGCCAAGAACACCAACAGGATACGATGCCATATGGGTCATCGTGGACAGATTGACCAAGTCTGCCCACTTTCTACCCATCCGAGCGAATTACCCGTTGGAAAAATTGGCACAACTGTATATTCAAGAGATTATAAGGCTGCATGGTACCCCTTCAACCATTATCTCCGATCGAGACCCAAGGTTTACTTTAAGGTTTTGGGGAGCCTTACAAAAGGCATTCGGTGCTAAGTTATGTCTAAGCACTGCATACCACCCGCAAACGGACGGCCAAACAGAAAGGACAATTCAGACCTTGGAGGATATGTTACGAGCCTATATACTGGAGCAACGCGGGAATTGGGATCGATATTTACCATTGGCTGAGTTCGCGTACAACAATAGCTATCACACTAGCATTGGCATGGCTCCTTATGAAGCATTGTATGGACGGAAGTGCCAGTCTCCCCTGTGCTGGTATGAGGCAGGGGAATCAGCTCTACTGGGGCCCGATTTAGTTGAAGCGGAACTCACAGAGCGAGATCAAGAAGATACGGAACAAGATGCTTGTCGCCGTAGTCGCCAAGAGTTACGCGGATACCAGGAGGAAACCTCTGGAATTTCAAGAAGGAGACCATGTATTTCTGAAGGTTACTCCTACAACAGGGATTGGTAGAGCTATTAAAGTCAAGAAGCTAAATCCTCGTTTTATTGGTCCCTTTCAAATCTTAAAGCGAATCGGGTCAGTGGCGTACCGAGTCCCTTTGCCTCCCCATTTATCAAACCTCCATGATGTTTTTCATGTCTCTCAACTCAGAAGGTATCAACCTGACCCTACGCACTCCCTTGAACCCGAATCAATAAAATTGAAGGAAGACCTGACCTTCCATGTTCAACCAGTACGGATTGTAGACAGAAGCAGCAGACAACTCCGAAATAAATCACATATGACTAGTAAAAGTGGCATGGGGAAAAGAAGGTGCTGAGGACTATACTTGGGAACTAGAATCGGACATGAGGAAAGAGTATCCTGAACTATTCTCCAGCACTAAATTTTGAGGACAAAATTTTTTAAGGGGAGTGGTATTGTAACATCCGCGAATTCCGACTTCCGATCCCCCCTATTGTTGATATTTCCGATTTCCGAGTTTCCTTACATTCCGCTCCCGACCACCATTTTAGCTACGACTTCCGACTTCGTTTCAAGGCTTGCAAGGGACTTCTTCCGATTTCCGACCTCATGCATGCATCTTACGGTCTCCGATTTAATAAATGAGGCTTACGATTTCCGACCTTGTAAGCGTGTATAAATTTTGACCTCTTAGTATGAATTCCGAATTTCCGATTTCATGAGCTGAAATGAGGTGACTGATGCTTCCAACTTACGAGTTCGTCTTCGACTTCAGCACAAATTACGATCTCCGACCTTAACGATTAAAGAGCAAAACGTTCGATTTCCGACTTCTTTCCTAAGGCTCAAATGGACTGACTGTATTCCGAATTCCGACATTATGATTCACCAATGTACGAGATCCGACCTTGAGTCCAATATTAGCAGCTCTCACTTCTATATCTTTTCGAGTTCCGGGATGGAAATTTTATAATTTCCGAGTTCCGACCTTAAGTGCTTGGCTTCACACCAGGCTCTGCTTTCAAGTTTCAATTAGACTGGATGTTTTCTGAGTTCCGACTTCATATACAGGAGGTTCACGAGTTCCGACTTTATAGAGCTGCATTTAGTTCGATTTGCTTCTGCATTATGCTAGAAACTACTACCATTTAGGCAACGTGGAGAGTGATTCTACCACACAAAGAGGGCAACCAATCACAACCTTCCAAGTTAACTCCCACTCATGCCTATATAACACACCATCCTCCTTTGAATCAGACCATTATTCACATTGCTTTTCCTCTTCTCCTTCAGCTCTCTTTCTCTCTTACTCACACATCCAAAACTCAAGCAAAGTTCCAGCCTTGTTCATCCAACCTTCAAGAACTCAGCACCAAAACACTTAAATCAAAGGTAGGGGTTTTTAATTTCTTGCATCAAATCCATGCACTTGGCTGGCTGGGCTGAATTAGTTTCACCTTAATTGATGTGTGAATTGAATAATTATGCTTGGATTAATAGAAGATTTTGAGTTAGAAGTAGAATTAGAAGAAGAAAACTAAGAGGATTAAATGGATGGAGGTGCTGTCTTGGTGGAGAGTCCACGGCAGACCATATGGCGGAGCGTACGGCGCCGCCTACGATCGGTCAAATCCAATGAAACTATTTTTAGATGGAACTAGACATCTAGGGCTTTCCATAGACATATCATATAAGGGTTTTGGATCAGAATTGAGGAAGATATGAATTTTTGAATCTCGACCTAGGGTTTTGACTCTGGCTCTGGGCAGATTGGGTTATTTAGGGTAGAACTCGACCTATACTACATGAAAATGAGTGAAACCAACTTTGTTGGAAAGCTTACACATAGGAGAACAATATCCAAAGAAATTCCGAGTTTGTTATCAACTCAGTTGTTCCCAGTGAATTGAAGAAGTTACGCTATGTCCAAACCAGGCCAACACAGGGCAGTTCAGAAAGGCTAAGTTTCGGGGCTTGTAACTCGAGCTCTGCTAAGGCAAATGAAATGGAATTTTTTGTATATGAAAGGTTGTTCTGTTAGCTTTAATATGAGGCCAATTTCGTCTGATTTGAGTGAGTTTTCGATTTTTAGTGAATTTATACTTTTAGTTGCCTGGTTCTGGCTAGCTAATGGGCAGGCCGAGATAAAGTTTAGATATCTTGAGTTATAGATACCGAAATTAGATGGGACCAAAGAGGTTAGAAAATAGACACACAACCCTGTAACATACTCAAATTTGAGGTCCAAATGAGTTAAAATGAAATTGTGGCATGAATTACAAGAACCGGGTTGGTTGAGTAAGCTGAGGCAGAATTTCAGTTTTTATGAAATTGATATGGATTTGAGTTCTATGTTGAAATATAAATGTGAATTTGTGTTCATTGTGATACATTGATGTATTGATTGGCTGGCACTATTCATGAGGAAGCGGACACGTTCCGTTATGCTGCCGAAGTTTCGGTAGAACCCATGAACAAGTTATGAATTTCATATGAATGCATATACACTCTTAAGAAAGTCATGAAAGTTATGAAAAGAAGTATGTTATTATGCAAGTTCCATACTACTTGGGCCAGCCCCGGATAGAAAGTTAATGGGAATAGATCGGTGGGAAGATCGGGGAAAGTAAACCCGGCATTCCTGTATAGGAATGAGCTCGATCCTGATAAGCAGACTATTACCAGGAGTCTAAAATGGCCAAGAACTCCCAGGGGACCAAGAGAGATGGAAAAATGATAGAAAGTAATGAAAGAGTTTATGAAAGAAAGTTCAAGAATGAGTTTACATGATTGCATGAATGCATAAATACATGGAGTAGTTACATCAAGATGTTTACAATTGTCTGTTACAATTGCTCACTGCTATTCATTTATTTATTTCATTTATCATTCTATGTATTAGTGTTAGTAATCTATTTCGTTTCTTGTGCCAATTAAAGTAAAACTGAACCTTACCTCGGACCAGACATGTTTTTAAACTCATGAAAATGGACTTTTTAGTTTGAGCACATATTTTAATAATTAAGCAAAACCCGAGGTAACTGAGAATGTATGTGATGTCGGGCCCCAAAGATAACTGAACCCCACCGAGAATTTTCTTGAAATTCTCACCCCGCCTTGTGTCTCCCCGCATCATTCTCGATTCAGCGATGGACTCCACGGCCACCCTTTTTATTGAGATCCTCGCACTTCGCCCACCATGACCTGGAGTTGGACTCTTTGTACATAGCCGGTTCGTGCAACTTTCGCCTGCACTCTTCAAATGACAGGAACTTTGATGTTCCTTTACACCATCCCCTCTTCGACCCTGCTACCCCTTATATTGCCATCCCTCTACATATGGCGCACCCACATGCTGCACCTCCTGCACCCGCAGCACCCGCTGACCCTGCTCCTGAGTCACCACCGCAGGCAGCCCCCGACGTCCCGCTGAGTTCCGAGAGTGACCCCTCCGAGGCCACAGGCTCGTCGCCCTCTTCCTCCTCGGGACCTAGCGCGGACTATACTCCGGCCGAGCCTAGCATGGCTAACGGCTACCTGATGGAGTAGCTTAGCAGCAGGGGATGTTGTACAGTATGACCCTCTTTTGGACAGCATGTAGCTTTGGGTCATGGGTTTGATTGTAGAGTTAGTAGTAGATTACGAAATGTCCTTTGAGGACCATAGGGTAGATTGATAGATGAGGGCAGTATGGTCTTTTGATACACCAGCCCATGTATGTGTTCTACTTTAAAACTTTGTACATAAACTGAAGCAGTGGCTTCTGATATATATATATATATATATATACATATGTTTACATGCATGCAATAACATTATTGTACTATACTTATCTTGATGATATTTTGTTTGTTTCATTTTTAATATAACAGTACGCCGTTTCATTAATAGAGACGATTTAAAGAGAAATTAAAAACAAGAAAGGTAAATAAAGTATCAACACGGTAACACGACCTGACTAGTTTCATGCTATGACTTAAGCATAACATAAAATTAGTAGGGTGTTACATTATTGGTATCAGAGCAGTTCGTCCTAGCTAAGACCTGAGGATTGGACTGACTATGCTTCGCGCATATTCTGCACTTTAGTTGATAATGTGCACCAGATCTTGCCTGTATGGTGGAGATATAGTTGTGCATATATATGAAGTGCCTGACCGTGTGGGCTGTTATTTACTAGCACATTAAACTTAGTATTGAGCCTGATCAACTCAATAACTTTTGTTTTGTGTGTTCGGAACTTAATGGCTTCCTAAGGCGAGGAAGACCACGTCATGAACCTCGCTCCGAAAACCCGACTGACGTGATGGCCACAATACGGGAAATGGCTCACGCAATGCGGGAACAAGCCGCGGCAGCTCACCAAATGATGGAGCAGCTTGGCAGCGGCTCGCGGCGGTGTGAGGAAACCCCGAGGTCCGTAGGAAACCTGGACCGCCAGGTTCGCAGAGTTTAGGAAGGCAAGTCCGCCAAGTTTCCGAGGGGCATATGACCCGGATAAAGCTGACGAGTGGATCAAAGCCATGGAGAAGATTTTCTCCGTCTTGGATTGCTCGGATCATCAGAAAGTGACTTTTGCCACTTACATGCTTAGCTGCACGCCGAAGTTCGGTGGAACGGCGTACGAAGGTTGTTCGAGGAATCTCAGACGGCAGTCACCTGGACAATATTCAAGGATGTATTTTACTAGAAGTACTTCCCCGCTTCAGTTCGAAATGCCAAGGAACTCGAGTTTATGCAGCTGCGCCAAGGAAATCGGACAGTATCCGAATATATTGCCCGATTTGAGGAGCTATGCAATATTCAACACGGTAACACGACCTGACTAGTTTCATGCTATGACTTAAGCATAACATAAAATTAGTAGGGTGTTACACTCGAAGCAGGTTTCTTTTTAATCTTCATGATGTAAACATAATATAAAAGGACAAAAAGCCATAAGGTAGAAACATACATATGAAAACATATTACAAACATTCATAACCATGCATATGAGAAAATAAAGATGCATGCACATTCATGTGACTTCATGGACTTGACCATGGTTTTACTTTGACTTTACTTTTATTCTTAACACGTGCTTAACATTGTTTACTTTTTCTTTAAATAGTTTGCTTTTGGACATGAGCTCATTCTGTGACCGTAGTCATGCAGTACTAACCAAATCAGACTAAGCTGATAATGGTTGCCTGTAAGTTGGAGGGTCTTCCATGTCACCCTGCCTCCTCCATAGAGGTTCCTTGAGTCTTTGTAGATCACCATCTCTCACTTCTCTTACCAAAGTGATTGAAGGATCATATCCCATTCTTTCTTTTCTTATCATTATACTTTACATGCATAATACTTCTTGACAAAATGCATACAATAATATGACTAAGTCTATAATTTTGATGGAAATCCGGTAGCACGACAGCTATACTGGATCTTCCCCAAAATGCCAATTATAAAACTTTCAACCAACAGTTCATTATTTCCATCTCATATCATCACATTAATCATTTCGATCATCAGACAATGGTCAATCAGACTTGTCATGCATCATGCCGAATGGCATCACATATTTATACCCTAAAAGGTTCATAGTTGTGTTATTCTTTATGGAAGGTCTTATGAGCCATCATATGATTTCCGGTGGTTACCCATGAGAAAATCACATAGTTAAAATAAATGTGTACATAGTCTTTTAGTTACTTAGCCCTTTTGGGAAATTGCTTTTAACTTGAGTGCATATCTTATGGAATACTTGTTCAAGTTAACTAAGATAAGTAATTATTTCTTTTTCTTGAGATAGTGCACTTAGTGATTCCTAGGTTCATGGTATACTCAGAGACTGTAATCGTACTTCTGTTTCCAAGGATTTTGAGATCCCTCTAGTCCTTAAGTCATGTAATGCATAACCACACTCATGAACCAAACAACACCATGTTCACTAGTCACCAAGGGTGATTTTTAACTTATCCAAGTTGCCAAGTTTCAAGCTTTTATCATTAACATAACAAGATTTTACCTTTAATGTAATGAAAGTTATCATTCTTTGTAAAGTAATTATAAAGTTTCATTCTTTAAGAAAGTATGTGCGTCTAAAATTATGCTCTTGTCTTAAAGATTCAATCTCTATGAAATAATGATACAAGATACTAGCTTTAGAATCCTCAAGTGCTCTACATGTTCCTCTTTTATTTTCGAATAGATGAGGATGTCATCTATGAAGACCACCACAAACTAGTCTAAATACGGCCTAAAGATTCTATTCATGTAATCCATAAACATTGCTGGAGCATTAGTCAGTGCGAATGATGTTACCCTAAACTCATAATGCCCATACCTCATCCTAAAGGCCGCTTCCGGAATGTCTTCCTCTTTTACCCTAATCTTATAGTGCTTGGACCTTAGATCTATTTTTGAAAAACACCTTTGCTCTTCTCAATTGGTCTATTAAGTCATCTATCCTAGGCAAGGGATAGTTATTCTTCATTGTAACCTTGTTCAATCATGCTTCTATCTTTCTTCTTGACAAACAACATCGGAGCTCCCCAAGGTGAGGCACTAGGTCTCACAAACTTCTTCTCCAATAACTCTTCCTGCATCATCCTCAAATTTCTGTTATGCTAAATTACCTTAATAACCCTGGGTAATTAGGCACTTAATGAGAAATTACGAGATCAGGCTTAATTAAGGGATCAATGAAGTGATTATGAGTTAATTATGAGGAGAACAATTAAGAGAATGTTTAATTAAGATTAGAGAATTTTTAATTAAGCAAGTTAAGCCCTTAATAGCTTAATTGAGCACTAATCACACATAACTAGCTTAATCGAGTTTAATTAAGGATAATTAAGCTTAATCGCAAGATTAATTTTTGTTAATCATGATCACATGAGTTAATCCCTAATCCTTGCTTAATCATATTAATTAAGTTGCAAGAGCACTTAATCACATCATTAAATTCAAATTTAGTCAATTAGATAATAAAGTAAAGAGTGATGTCACTAAAGCATAAAGCATTAGACAAAAGTGCTCTATGTAAGAGTAAGTATGTGATTTGTCCCTTATCATCCAATTTGTCTCCATAAACCTTAATTAACTCAAAAATTAAGCAAAATGACCCCACCCTAGTAACAAGTGTCACAGCCTGCTCCAAATTATAATTTTAAAATACTTAATTACACTAAATTTAAAGTATAGTGCAACCAAGGTTGTCTGACAAGGATGTTGTTGCTATCTAGTTAATTAACAGGGGGTCTGTGCAAACATGCAATAAATAAGTTATAAAACAAAATAAGGTGAAAATAAAAACACTAGTTCAAAGAGTTCTTTAGGCATAAGGTGAATCAATCATTAACACACAATATATCAAACACATGGAGTGCGGTTAATTTGAGTTATTAGAGAGACCTCTACTAACAACCTTACAATTCTACCTAGAGAACTCTCAGAATTCAACCAATATATAATTGATTAGATAATTGATACCTCAACTTTAATTAACCTATGTTGATTTTTAGCCCTAATTGCATTAGCCTAGGTTTGAACCCAAACCCAATCCCTAATTCTTTAATTAACAAGTTCATACCAATTAACCAATTAGTAATCACCCAACTAATTCCACATTCATAAACCTACGTATCAATATCATTCAATGTAAGTATACAAATTAAAAAGGGCAATGAATCGAGAAAGCAAACATGATTGAGATTCAAGCATAAGGTTTCAAGATTATAACCATAATGCCTTTGGAGTCTCCTTGAACTAGCTTGAAGTCCTACTCTTCCATAGCAATGAAGGTTACAAAATAGAACCCAAAACAAGTATCTTACAAAATGAAAGGAAAAGAAAAGAAAAGAAGAGGAGAGGAGAGGAGATGAAAGAAAAATGGAAAAAAAAGTTAGAAAATAGAGTCCTCACATCTCTGTTTTCTCTCTTCTTATCAGACCTAAGATGTGAATATCCAGCATTGGCCTTTAGCCTAAGTTAATCCTCTGCCTCTTAGCTTTAAGTGGACACCCAATTTGCTTAATTTGGACTTGAAATGAGAAAGTCCTAGCCCAATCTTTGTAGCATGCCTATGTTGTACCTCTATTTGCATCAGACAAATTCAATAGCCATAAGTCCATCAAGATATCATATTTTGGAGAGTGTTTTTATATGAATTGAAGTTTTATATCTTAACTTTCAAATGGCACCGGTTTTGCCTTAATCTAATGTCTATAACTCAAGTTATGGCCCAATTAGTGCACACTACTCAAGTTCCAGCGCAACAGCCTTATTCTGACTTCGTGGCCCATTTCGTCCTAATAGACATTTGAATTAGTTTTTGACTTCTTCATCAAAGTTGTAGATCTTTCTCTCATATTTCCTAAAATATAAAATTTGTAATTTTTAGAGGTCGACAACTCAAGATATGCTCAAAATACAAAAAAAGTATAAATTTGTAATAATGCTGAAAAATACAATTAAGCTCAATTAGACCCCAAACTCATAGAATGTGTCTAATATTAGTCAATTAAGCACAAAAGAGGTCCAATAAACTAAATATGAGGGTTAATCAATATATCAAAATGTTACTTGTCATACCCCCATGGCCTAAAAGTTACAGCCAGTAACCACAACACACACACACACACATATACACATACACACACACACACATTCATTTTATTTTTCAACTTCTATTCTCTCTCTAAAAACTCAAATCCTCCAACTTCTCTTAGCAATTCTCTTCTTCTTCTTTTACATCTTCTTCTTCATTCTCCACCTCCATAACCAAAAACTCTCACTAAGCCCTTCAAAGACCACGTCTTTTGGTCTTTGGAGACAAGATCTATACATTGCAAGCCTTATTTTCAAGAGAACTCAAGACATTCTTCCTTCTCCATTCAAGGCTGCCACCTTCACCACCTCGAGGAGCCACCATCTTCTTTATTTTCCACCTCCAAGAACATGCCATCTTCACCCTAGGTAGTGATCTTTACTCTTCTCTTTTGTTTACTCAAGAAAGCTTGAAGCTTGGTTCCTCTCATGACCAAGATCTTCAAGTGAAAGCTTAAGAAAAATCTTCACGCTCTTCATGAGCAAAAGTTTCTCTTTTTAGTAAAACATGTTCATGCTTTTGTTCATAAGTTGTTATTGATCATTTGAAAGTCCCTTTCTTGAAAGCTTCAAAGTTTCTATTTTTCTTTCTTGAGGCATGAGAGCTTGATGATTCTTGTGAGTTGTTGAAAAAAGAATGATATTCTTGGTGGTGTTGGTTTAAAATTTGTTTGTTTTCTTATGATGATGCTTATGATTAGAAAAGTTTTCATCTTTACATGTTTTTCATAACTGGATAAGACCATGAACATTCCAAAAGTATAAAGCTTTAAAAGTTTGCTTCTTGATGAATGAAAAGTGGCGCTATTTTTATGGGTGTCACATGGCTTCATTTCGTTCTTATTGAAGACAAGAATATGTGTAAAAGTCTAAACTTTTTAGAGCATGAAGCATTTTAAGTTATAAAAATGAAAACTTGTCACTTTATGTTTTAAAAATGGAATCTTGAATGTAAGACCTTTCATAAAGTTTCAAACTTTAACCAAGAATGAAATTTTTAAGTCATAAAAGTGTTGACTTGCAACTTTTAATTTGTAAACTTTGTATCTTAAATCAAAATAATGCATAAAGTGTTAACTTTTATAAAGAACAAGACTTTATAATTCTAAGGCTAATATCTTGTATCATTATTTCATAAAGTGGGAATCTTTTAGACTTTAAGACAACTTTAGATCATGAAGTTGGAATCTTGATGGTCTTTTAACGATTAAAAGTGTCAACTTTCTTAAAGAATAAGAATTTTGAATCATAAAGCTAGCATCTTGTATCATCTTCTTATAAAGGTTGAATCTTTAAGACAAGAATATGATTTTAGTGACTCAGACTTTCATAAAGGATAAAACTTTATAATCATAAAGGTGAAATCTTGCTATTCTAATTAATAAAGTTTGAATCTTATACTTGTTGAAATAAAAACTATCCCTTGAGGATTGGTGAACATGGTGTTGTTGGGTTCATGAGTGTGGTTATGCGTTGTCATGTCCCAAGGACTAGAGGGATGTGGAAATCCTTGGGAATAGAAGTATGATTAGGGCCTCTGAGCATACCATGAACTTAGGAATCACTAAGTACACTATCTCAAGGATAGGAAATAATTACCTAACTTAGTTAACTTGAACAAGTGTTCCATAGATAGGTACTCAAGTAAAAAGTAATTTCCCATAAGGACTAAGTAACTAAAAGACTATATACACATTTATTTTAACTATGTGATTCTCTCATAGGTTACCACAGAAAATCACATGATGGCTCATAAGACTTTCCACAAAGAATAACACAACTATGAACCTTCTTACGGTAAGAATGTATGGTGCCTTTAGGTATGATATATGACAAGTTTGATTGAGCATTATCTCGTGATTGAATGATTGATATGATGGTATGATGTGGATATGATGGATTGTTGGTTGAAAATTTTATGATTGGCATTTTGGGGAAGCTCCGGTCTAGCCGTCATGCTGCCAGATTTCGATCAAAAATTATGGACTTAGTCATATCATTGCATGTCTACATGTCTGTTGTCAAGAAGTACTATGCAGTAAGGTATAATGATAAGAAAAGAAAGAATAGGCTATGACCTTTCAATCAGTTCAATAAGGGAAGTGAGAAATGGTGATTCACAAAGATTCAAGGAACCTCTATGGGGGAGGCAACAGTGACATGGAGGACCCTCCAACTTATAGATAACCATTATCAGCTTAGTTTGATTTGGTTAGTACTGCGTGATGACGGTCACAGAATGAGCTCATGTTTAAAAGTAGTCTATTTCAAAGGAAAAGTAAAGAAGGTTAGGCATGTGCTAAGAATGAAAGTAAAGTTAAAGTTAAACCATGGTTAAGTTTATGAGGTTGCATGTTAATGCATGTATCTATATTGTCCATATGCACTATGAATATTTATTCCATGCTTTCGTATGTATGTTTACTTATGATGATATGATTATGATGTTAAATTTAAAAGTAACCTGCTTCCAGATTTATGTTTTTAAAATCATTAAAATTGAACCTATGCATGTCCACTATTTTTATAATTAAACTAAAAATGGCTAGGATAATGACGATGACACAGTGTTTGTCTAGTCACGATCCTACAGAGAAATCTAGTATTTCTCACTCCTATGTTTCCGTGTCATCTTCAAAGGATGTCGGCATCGGGCATGGTGGTGATCTTCATTGAGTTCCTGATATGGCATTAGGACTTTGACCTAATGCTGAATGCCTTTATGATGTATGTAAGCGTAGCTATGAGGGTTTACATCTTCCACAGCCACCCATTTCAGGTACCAGTTATGAGCCTATTTTTCCATCCATACCAACCGTACGGTGAGGTCACCTTGGATAATATATGCCCTTACTTTCAACCGCTGAGGTACCCTACTGATGGAGAGTCTGACTCAGATACTCATTTGACGCTGACTGTTTCTTTGGATTCTAATCCTTTGGAGCCATCCTATTCGAGCTATCACGTGGAGAGTAACCCATCGGAGCCCTTTTACCCTTTAGCGATTTGTCTAACTTCCGTTCATCTTCTTCTTCAGTAGCTCCTTATCACGCACCACCCCTAGTTCATGGTTGCGGGTTCGTTTGTAGTCGTGCTATGCCCCATGGATGTCGACGTGCTCGAGGAAGAAGATGTGGCAACGTTGCTCCTGGTGGATTCGAGATTGGTTTCCTCCCGTCTGATGGTTGATTTGGATAACACATGCGGAGCCAAGCATGAGGATAGCCCTTTTTGGTAGGTAGTTGTAGGGTTATCATTTCCTTTTAGCATGTATGGGCATTTGGGATTTTTGATGTACTTTTCTTTTTGATGTATTCAGTTAGGTTTATTTTGTAGGGCCAACAGTAGATATCAGACCTATCATCATCTTTATGTATGACTCTTGCCATTATTATTGTTATATTAACTATGATAACTATGGAATGAATGTTATGTTTATCTAACATAATTGTTATTCATGCCGCCTCTATTTATTTTATTTGCACTGCTTGTTGAGATAAAAATGTTCGACTTTACATGTTCACGATGCGTTCATGGCTCTTAGTTTTCAAAATGATTTACTCATGTTCTTATTGTCAAAAAAAAAAATTTATCCCTATTTTCATATATAAAGTAATTTCAAAAGGTAATGTTAGTTCCGTGAGCAAAAGTAACAACTAATAATTCTGTAATATGACTTAAGCATAGTATGAGACTATTAGGGTGTTACATTTTGGTATTAGAGCAATTCGTCCTTAAAGAGCCTGGGGATGGAATAACTTTGCTTCTGAGCACATGTATTAGTTAAGTCATGCTTTGAGTCTCATCTATATAATGGGACGTAGGGATTAGATATGCATTGATAACTCCCCTTAGTGAGTTATTTTTATTTTGTTCTATTTAGATTTAGACTTTAGTTACACAAATTTAGTTGCGTATTTTAGTTTATTTTAGTTGGTTACTTTGATTTAAATTCTTTTCTAGTTTATTTGTCATTTTCTCACGTTTTTGTTAGTTATTTATGTTTTATTATGTTTCAATTACATACAAGCACTCAAGTGGAAGAAGAGTTCAATTGGAGTCTTAAGCAGTCCATTTTTGTTGGATTTTAAGACCATGTCATAACAGAAAATTCATATCTAACTCTCTGGAAGTCAACTTGACATGATTTAGGACTATTTAGAAAGATGAGAAGGAGATCTCCAACTTGGATGCTGAGCACTTTTTCGGATTCTCAAGTCCTCTAGGAGAAAAAGGCAAAACAAGATTTAAGTTACATTTTGTCTACGATGCTATCAAGTCTGACCATTCATCAGTATTTTGACTATTTCTTGAGTTACAGAACTCTAATTGAGGTGGTTCTTACTGCGTTGGAAATCTTACTCCGAGATCTACATTTCTATTTTCGATGGCAAATTCCAACTATTCTGATCACTATTAAGCCTAGAAGTGAGCAAAAGAGGCAAATATGCAGAGTTGCTGTTTTAGATGCTTGCTCGAGCGTGAGACCCCGCGCTCGAGCGTAGCTCGAAACAGAGAGAACAAGTTTATGGTGCAGTGGAGCATGCTCAAGAGTGAATAGCGCGCTCGATTGTGGCTGTGATAAATGTGGAAAGTCTATTTTTCGAAGCAATCTTGCGGGGGAAGATCTTGGGGCATTATTTAAAGGATTTGGACAACTTTTTTGACACCCTTTTGACACTTTAAACACTGGAGGCAACCCTAGATGATAGGCTTGAAGATTCAAGGAGCATTGTGGAGAGCTTTGTGAAGAGTTGGAGATATCCTTCACCCTCAAGACATTGGAATCTTTGTTCTTTGCCATGGCTACTTTTTCTTTTGTTCTCTCTTTTACTTTTTCTGTTGTTTATGATTCCATCATGAACTAAAACCCATTCTAGGGCATTGATGGATCCAACTATGTGATGCTATTACTCATGGATTGATCCTATTTATATTTTTATCTTGATTGTTAAGTGTTTATAATTGTTCCTAGTGCTTTTGAGTGATTGACCACCATTCAACTGATTTGTTGGTTTGCAACAACTAGATATAAGGTTTGTAAACAAAGCTTCTCATGATAAACACCGCGAGCTGACTGAAAACTAGAGATAGATAAATGCGACTCATGTGCTCATCTTAGGAATCCATAAAGTTTCAACCTTTTCCTAAATTAGTTTGTAACTAAGAGATTAGGCAATCAATTTAGGGTAAAGAGAATTTTTTAACCTTAAGAAAGGCTTGGAATTAGTTTAGGGATTTCGACCATTAATTAATTAAGGTAAAAACTAGATAATTGAGATCCATGGTAATTAAGTCTATAGTTAGGTGAAGTCAGTTAGCCCTAGTGTCCATCCCAGTGATTTAAGTTGTTATAAGTGCAATTTTGTTCTCTTGTTTTATTTGATTTCTTTTAGTTTTCTTTACTCATTCCATTCTTCTAATCCAAATAGTCATTCCTATTTGTTATTCAGTAATTGATCTATCCTCATGGGAATAATATCTTTTTCATCACTTTATTGCTTGTACGATCCGGTATACTTGCTAGAGCCGCATCAAGTTTTTGGTGCCGTTGCCGGGGATAGTATCAATATCACTCCTAACTAATAGGATACTAGATTGGACTTTTACTTTTTTTTTTTCTTTTGTTCCATTTTATTTGGTTTGATTTGATTTTATTTCTTGTTGTTTAATTTGATTTAATTTATTTTCTTTGTTTATTTTTTTTATTTTTTGTTTATTTGGTGTCTTCACTTGTTCTTCTTGATTTTTATAGTTTATGCAAAGAAGTAGATTGCTTGGGGAATTTCTCTTTGACCCAGAGATTGAAAAGACTTTGTAGCAATTAAAGAGACAGAGAAGAGCATTTGAAGATGCTCAGATTAGTAACATGGCGGATGACAATGAGCAAAACTATAGGGCCATGAAAGACTATTTGACTCTTAATCTTGAAGGATGCTCATCTAGCATTGTGAGGCCACCAGTGCAGGCCAACAATATTGAGCTAAAGACCTCTCTCATCAAATTCTTGCAGCAGAATTGCCAGTTTAGGGGACTACCTAGTGAAGACCCCAATGACCACATCAGTAACTTTCGAGAGGTCTGCAACATAATCAAGATAAAGGAGGCATTGAAGATGCTATCAGCTGAGACTTTTCCCATTCTCATTAAATGATAAGGCCCGATCTTGGATCAAGTCACTACCTCAGGGATCTTTTATTACATGGGACATAGTAGCCAGGATGTTTTTGGAGAAATATTTCCCTCCAACTAAGTCAGCTAAATTGAGGGATGACATCACATCATTTGCTCAGACTGAAGGGGAGTCATTCTATGAGGCTTGGAAGCATTATAAAGAGTTGCTGGCCAGATGTCCTCACCATGGCATGCCTCTTTGGATGCAAGTACAAACTTTCTATAGTGGTTTGTTACTCACTACACAGATCATGGTAGATACAACAGTAGGGGATTCTCTCAACAATAAGAACCCGAGTAGTCTATTGAGTTGTTTGAAGTCATGGCCAGTAACAACTATCAGAGACATAGTAAGAGAGCCCAGAAGCCTATAGGAGTATTAGAGGTGGATGCTACAACTGCCATCCTTGGGTAAGTTCAAGCATTATCTATATAGAATGCTGCTATGCAGAAGCAGTTGGGAATAATTGGCAATGCTCCTTCTGCCCAGGTCATCAGATGTGACTTTTGTCAAGGCAACCATCTTAATGGAGAGTGTACTACAAGTTCTTCCCTTGAAGAGCAAATTAACTATATGCATGCTCAAAGACAAAATTTCCACTCTAACGCTTATGTTCCAGGGTACAGAGATCACACTAACCCTAGTCAGTACTATGGGAACCACGGTGAGCCCAGACACTTATACAGCTCACCAGCTCAGGAAAAAAAGCCCAACCTGGAAAACATGTTCTAGCAATTCATGTAGACCCACTCAAATTTTGTGGACAAGATTGAAGCAAAATTCAAGCAATATGATGCTCAGTTCAAGAATCAGGAGGCTTCTATCAGGAACATAGAGAATCAGTTGGGACAGATATGCCAACAGCTTACTGAGAGACCACAGGGTTCCTTGCCAAGCAACACTAATGCAAATCCTAGAGAGCCAGTCAAGGCAATCACCCTAAGGAGTGGAAAAGAGCTTATGGCACTGACACAATCTGAAGCCATACCACACACTGAGAATGAGGCACAAACATACAAGGGGAAGAGGTATGAGATTCCCATGAGGCGAAATAAGGGTGCTGAAGAGAAAAAGAAGAGTCCTACATATATGGCACCTCCTGTTTATGAACCTTCCATTCCATATCCATAGAAGGTGAAGCAGTTGAAGACGGAATAATAGGAAAAGCAATACTCTAAGATCTTGGAGGTGTTCAAGAAGCTATATGTCAACATTCCTTTTCTTGAAGCTCTTGAACAAATGCCAAGTTATGTAAGATTCATGAAGGACATTCTCTCTTGCAAGAAGAAGCTTAAGTATGATGAGACTGTAATGCTCACAGAGGAGTACAGTGCTATTTTGCAAAATAAATTGCCTCCCAAATTAAAAGATCCAGCGAGTTTTACTATTCCATGCATTATTGGTAACATTTATTTTAATAAAGCTCTTTGTGATCTTGATGCTAATGTTAATTTGATGCCTTTATCTATTTTTAGGAAGCTTGGAATTGGAGAAGTGAAGCTTACTATGGTTTCCTTGCAATTAGCAGATAGATCTGCCAAGCATCTTGGAGGCATCATTGAAGATGTGCTGGTAACGGTAGACAAGCTCATATTCTCAATGGATTTTATTATGCTTGACATGGAAGAGGATAGAGAGGTTCCACTTGTTCTCGGGAGACCTTTCCTAGCCACAAGGAAAGCCTTGATTAAAGTAGAAGAAAGGAAGCTTGAGTTGCATGTTCAAGATGATAAAGTCACATTTAAAGTGTTTGAACCAACTAAGTCCCCTTTGGAGATTGAATCATGCTTTAGAGTCGATGTTGCTGAGAAGATTGTGGATACTTCTTTCATGGCACCTTCCAACATGCTACTACTGGAAGCTTGCTTGATGAACTCCAAGGTTGTAGAAGAGATAGAGGATGATGAGCCAAAATCACCCTATGAGCTTTTGGAAGCCTCACCTTTATTATTCATATCTAAAGCCTATATCTTTGAAGTTTCAAAGGAAAAGTCATCAACCTTGTGAGAAATCACCCAAGAGGGAGATAAAGAAACCATCTTGATTTAAAAGGGGCCATGTCCAACTTAGGGACATTAAACTAAAGTGCTTATTAGGAGACAACCCAATTTTTCTATCTCTACTTCTTTATTTCTTTCATGTTTAGAGTTTATGTTTGAGTTTTCATTTTTTTAGGTTCTACATCTCTCTTATTCTCGTTTTGTAGGTTTCAAGAAGAGAATTAAGTGCATGAAGCAAAAGAAATGGAGTCCAATACTTATTCCTTGGCTGGGGAGTATCTTTCCTACCCTATCTTTGCACTTATTTTACATTGGGGACAATGTTGTTTTCCAAGTTGGGGGATGGAAAAGCATGCACATGCATTTTATTCTCATCTATCTAGTTTTATGCATTTTATTTTTCTTTAAAAAAAAGAGATTTTCTATTTTTAGGTTCTAATTGTGTGTTTTTGTTGTCTTTGGCTCCATTCTTATGATGTGATTGTTTGCTCTACTCTTTAAACCCTTAGTAACTAGGAATTTTGATTTGAGCCTTGAAAATTCTCGTGCATTCATATTTGTTTTGGAAAAGATCACATGTTCATGCATTTTATAGAACTTAGCACCATAGGATTAATGATCATCATTTTTTAATGCTTCATTTAAGTTGAGACATGCATTCAATTTTTGCTTGAATCCCTTTTGAAATAAATGTTAGTGAATTCTAGTCTTAGAAAGGATTTAGGCCATGTTTGGAAGCCTTCATTGAGCCTTAATACCTACCTGATGACATTTTATCCATAGTCACCCCTTTTGAGCTTTATAGCATGTTTTCTTGAAGTGAACCACATTTTGAGCTTAGAATCCATCTTCTTTCTATCCATCTTTGAACCCTAGATTACCCTCAAGCTTGTAGCCTCTAAACTCATGAGAATAGGGTGATACCCCACCATAGTGAATTCATGTCGTGCATTACCAAAGTGGTGGACTAGTTCAAGTGGAAAAGAAAGAAAAGAAAAAGTGAAAAAAAAAGAAAAAAAAAAGCAATGCAAGGAAAAATATGGTTTCAATAAGATAGGAGGGAGCAAACTCTCTTCTGAATCTCATGGCCACTAAATCCTGAAGGTTCATCAAAGAAGGATAAGATGATAGCTAACCAACAAGTTGGAGGATGCACAAGGTAATGAGTTTAGGAGTAAAGGTTCCTCAAGTTAAGGGTAATACAAAGCCAAAATTCCTTTCCACCATACCTTTACCCTTAGCCTACCAATACAAGCTTTGAAAAGACCTATTGATCTTTGACTAGATGACACTCATGTTGAGATAGAGAAGGAGGATTGTGAACTTTATGATGATATTGTCCCTTCTTAGACATTGCATTGGTATGAAGTGAATCAATTCTTTGTTACTTGCCTTGCACACACACTCGCACACTTGATCCATTTCCTTTATAATGTATTTGCACAATTGAATGGTTTTGATGCTTAGATTTGAATTGTTAGTAACTTTCGGGTTAAGTTATGGAGCAATGATAAGGAGAACATGGACCAACAACACTTTGTTGCATTGAGTGTGCTTGCTTTTAGATTTTTTTGAGTCCCTTCCTTTTATTTTCTTTCTGGTAGTTAGTGTTTAGTTGGCTTAAGTGCTTCCCCGAGTTTCGTGGTCTTTGTAGGGGGATGTTTATAGTGCCAGCTGAACAAAAAGATTTTTCTCTTTTCTTTATTCTATTGTTTCATTTTCTTTCTTACTTGAAGACAAGCTAGTTCTTAAGTTCGGGGATATGATAACTCCCCTTAGTGAGTTATTTTTGTTTTGTTTTATTTAGATTTAGGCTTTAGGTACACGAATTTACTTGGGTATTTTAGTTTATTTTAGTTGGTTACTTTGATTTAGGTTCTTCTCTAGTTTATTTTTCATTTTCTCATGTTTTTGTTAGTTATTTATGTTTTATTATGTTTCATTTTGGTACAAGCACTCAAGTGGAAGAGAAGTTCAATTAGAGTTTTAAGCAGTCCATTTTTGCTAGATTTCAAGGCCATGTCACAAGAGAAAAGTCATATCTAACTCTTTGGAAGTCAACTTGACATGATTTAGGACTCTTTAGAAAGATGAAAAGGAGATCTCCAACTTTGATGTTGAGTACTTTTCCGGATTCTCAAGTCTTCTAGGAGAAAAAGGCAAAACAAGATTGAAGTTGCATTTTATCTCTGATGCTATCAAGCCTACCCATTCATCAGTATTTTGACTATTTCTTGAGCTATAGCACCCTAATTGAGGTTGTTCTTGTTGCGTTGAAAATCTTACTCAGAGATCTATGATTGCTATCTCCGAGGGCAAATTCCAACTATTCTGATCGCTATTAAGCGTAGAAGTGAGCAAAAGAGGCAAATCTACAGAGTTACTGTTTTAGATGCACGCTCGAGCATGAGACGCTGCGCTCAAGCGTGGAATGCACTCCAGAATACGACCCCACGCTCGAGCGTAGCCCGAAACAGAGAGAACAAGTTTATGGTGTAGTGGAGCATGCTCGAGCGTGAATAGCGAGCTCGGGTTTGCAATAACTACATATAGGATTTGTAAACAAAGCTTCTCATCATGAACACCGTGAGTTAAGCAAAAACTCGAGATAGATAAATGCAACTTATATGGTCATCTTAGGAATCCATAAAGCTTCAACCTTTTCCTAAATTAGTTTGTAACTAAGAGATTAGACAATCAATTTAGGGTAAAGAGAATTTCTTGACCTTGAGAAAGGCTTGGAATTAGCTTAGGGAATCCGACCATTAATCAATTAAGCTAAAAACTAGATAATTTAGATCCATGGTAATTGAGTCCATAGTTAGGTGAAATCAGTTAGCCCTAGTATCCCTCCCAGTGATTTAAGTTGTTATAAGTGCAGTTTTGTTCTCTTATTTTATCTGGTTTCTTTTAGTTTTCTCTACTTATTCCATTCTTTTAGTCCAAATAGCCATTCCTGCTAGTTATTGGGTAATTGATCTATCCTCTTGGAAGCGATATCTTTTTCATCACTTTATTACTTGTATGATCCGATATACTTGTCGGAGCCACATCATGCATGATCGTCTATTCTGAATGTAGTTAATTGCTGGTTCACTCAGCTTAAATGTTGAAACTGATCAACTCAATGTCTTCTATTTTGTGTATGAGAAACTAGTGGTGTCAGGGAGATGTGGTAAGCCCTGTAACGAGCCAGAAGGTCCCAAAGAAGTCATGGGGACACTCCGTGAGATGGCTGCTACCATGAGGGAGCAGGCTGCTACTACTCACCGTATGATGGAATGGATGGAGCAAAAGGATAAGGAAAACTTGGAAAGGCATAATGGAGGAGTCGAGGTAGACTTGGACTACCTCAAGTTTGTCAAGCTTAGAAACACGAATCCATCGAGCTTTTGAGGAGCCTATGACCCCAATCAAGCTGATAAATGGATTAAGGCCACTGAGAAGATTTTCATAGTGTTGGCTTGCACCGTCGAGCAGAATGTAGCCTTTGCTACCTATATGCTAGAAGCAGATGCTGAGTTATGGTGGGTAGGTACCATGAGGCTATTAGAAGGAGCCCAAACCCGCATTACTTAGGATGTGTTCAAGATGTATTTATATGATAAGTATTTTTCACTTCCATGAGGAATGCGAAGGAGCTGGAGTTCATGAGTTTGTGTCAACGGACCTTGAATGTTGCTGAGTATACTGCCAAGTTTGAGGAGCTATGCAGTTCTCGACGATTTATCTCCTCGACGATTTATCAAGGGAACCCTGATGAGTAATGGAAGTGTGTCTAGTTCGAAGGAAGACCATGTAAGGAGATCCAGGCATCTGTAGGACCGATGGAGTTCCGTGATTATGCTACACTAGTCAATAAGTGCCGTTTGGTGGAATACTGTAACCATATGCTGGTTGTGGCTAGGTTCAAAGCTTACAAGAAAATGTTGGCATCGTAAGGGCAGAAGTTGAAGCTCTAAGCCCGAAGAAGCCATTTCAAGATGGAGGCTTCAAAGGCAAGCAGCCTCAGAAACCCATTAGGAATCCACCTAAGCCTGCGAATGATCAAGCTTACCCTAGGTATGGTAGACACGATGGAAGATGCCCTTGTTTGGCTGGCCAAAATGCATGTTTCCGATGCAGAAAGCTTGGGCATATGGCTAGAGATTGTAGTGTCAAGTTGATGACCCCTGCCAAGAAGCCCCAACACCAAGGAAGGGTCTTTGACCACAATGCTGAGGAGGCCACTTAGTCCGATGCTCTGATCCGAGGTAAGTACGAGGTTAATGGTAGAACCTTAACTGTACTGTATGATTCTGGAGCTATACACTCCTTTATTTCTCATGATTATATAGATAGATTGGGGTTGTCTGTGTTTGAATTACCTTACATGTTAATTGTTTCTACTCTTGCTGAGAAACCAGTTAAGACTTGTCAGTGTTGTTTGAATTATTGATTCCAAATTGATGGTAGGTCTTTTGTAGCGAATTTGATTTGTTTGCCTTTGTCTAATCTAGATTTGATTTTGGGCATGGATTAGCTTTCAGCTAACCATGCTATGATAAACTTTTCTGAGAAATCTATTATGCTTCCTCCTATACTTGTTATGCTTATTAAACCTGTTAGTTTGTTCTTGCATTCTGTTAAAGAAGGGAGTAGTGAGTCTGGTAATCATGGATATGTTCTCCTTATGGCAAGTGAAGTAGAACTCGAGTAGTTATTAGAAGAGATCCTCGTAGTTAGGGAATATCCAGATGTGTTTCCTGATGATATACCCAAGTTTCCCTCAGAAAGGGAAATCAAGTTTTCTATAGAGTTGGTACTAGGAACGGGGCCAATCTCTATAGCACCCAATAGGATTCCCTATTAGAGTTTTCAAAGTTGAAGGGACAGTTGGAAGAGTTGTTAGAGAAGAAGTTTGTAAGACCTATTCCTCACCTTAAGGAGCCCTGGTATTGTTTGTGATGAAAGAGAATGGAAGAATGAGGCTATGTGTGGATTATAGGCAATTGAACAAATTGACCATTAAGAACAAGTATCCTTTGCTGAGGATAGATGACCTCATGGACCAACTGCAAGGTGCAGCTGTGTTCCCAAAGATTGATATGAGATCTAGATATCATGAGATAAGAGTGACAGAGGAGGATATACCTAAGACAACTTTTAGGACAAGGTATGGGCATTATGAGTTTACGGTGATGTTGTTTGGTTTGACTAATGCCCCTACTGTTTTCATGGATTACATGAATAGAATTTTTAGACCTTACTTGGATAAGTTTGTAGTTGTTTTCATAGATGATATTCTCATCTATTCGAGAACCAAGGAAGAACATGAAGAATATTTGAGGGTTATGTTGGGAATCTTGAGGGAAAAGAAACTTTATGCCAAGTTGTCTAAGTGTGAATTATGGATGGAAGAAGTGAAGTTCTTAGGACATTTGGTGTCACAAGGAGGTATCGTTGTGGATCCAAGTACGATTGAGGCTATGATGATTGGGAGAGATCAACCTTGGTAACTGAGATAATGAGTTTCTCAGGTTTAGCTAGTTACTACCATAGGTTTATAAAAGGATTTTCCGAGATATCCTTACCCTTATCTAAGCTAATAAGGAAGGATGCCTCTTTTGTATGGACTATGGATTGGGAGAAAAACTTTGAAGAGCTAAAGGAAAAGTTAACCTCAACCCCGGTATTAGTATTGCCTGACCCAAGTGGACTATTTGAGGTTTACTGTAATGCTTCTAGAAGAAGTTTAGGTTGTGTCTTAATGCAAAACATGAACATGGTGGCTTATGCCTCTAGGCAGTCGAAGCCTCACAAAGTAAACTACCTAACCCATGACCTAGAGTTAGCAGCTGTATTGTTTACCCTGAAGATATAGAGGCATTATCTACATGGTGTGAGGTTTGAGGTAATTTTTGATCACAAGAGTTTGAAGTATCTCTTTGATCAAAAGGAGTTGAATGTGAGGTAGAGGAGATGGATGGAGTTTTTGAAGGATTATGAGTTTGGGTTGAACTATCATCTCGGGAAGGCCAATGTAGTGCTGATGCCCTTAGTCAAAAGTCATTACATGCGTCCTAGATGATGATCAAGGAAGATGAGTTGGTGAAAAGCTTTAGAGATCGTAATCTTGGAGTTGTGTTAACCCCTTATAGTTTAAGATTGAATCAGCTTAGGGTGACGAGCAATTTTAAAGATCAAATTACTCAAGCCTAAAGTGAGGAAGAGGATTTCCTAAAAATCCTAGCATTGGTGGAAGGAGGAAAGTTGAAGGGTTTTGCTCAAGGTACAGATGAACTATAGATGTTCAAAGGAAGATTTTGTGCAGCCGCGAGCAATGAACTCCGAAGAAGAATGTTGGAGGAGGCTTATAAGAGCCATTTCACCATACATCCTAGAGTGACGAAGATGTATCAAGATGTTAAGAAGATATTTTAATCAGTGGGATAAAAGAGGGACATTACCAAGTTGGTGAGCAGGTGTTTAGTCTGCCAAAAGGTAAAGATTAAACACCGAAAGCCCTCTGCTATGTTGCAACCATTGGAGATCTGAGAATGGAAATGGGAGAGTATCTCTATGAACTTCGTGATGGGTTTACCCAAAATGCAAGCTAGTTTTGATGCGGTATGGGTAATTGTTGATAGATTAACCAAGTCTACTCATTTTTTACCCATTCGAGCTACTTATCCTTTGAAAAAGTTAGCCCAACTGTATGTCTAAGAGATACTAAGGTTACATGGTGCACTTTCAACCATAATCTCAGATAGGGACCCGAGGTTTACCTCTAGATTCTTGGGAGCCTTGCAAAAGGCATTCGGGACGAGGCTTTGCCTAAGTATAGCTTATCACCCCTAGATGGATGGATAGTCAGATAGAACTATCCAAACTTTAGAGGACATGTTGAGAGCCTATGTGTTGGACAATCGAAGAAGTTGGGATAGATACTTACCTTGATTTGAGTTTGCCTATAATAGTAGTCATCATGCGAGTATTGGTATAGCACCCTATGAAGCTTTGTATGGAAGCAAGTGTCAATCTCCCCTATATTGGTTTGAACTAGGTGAGCAAAGCCTATTAGGACCTGATCTTGTGAGGCAAACCATAGAGCAAATAAGCAGGATTAGGGATAGAATTCTTACGGCTCAAAGCCATCAAAAAAGTTATGCAGATAAAAGAAGAAAGCCTCTAGAGTTTCAAGAAAGAGAACATATATTCCTGAAAATCACTTCTACAACTAGTATAGGTAGAGCCATAAAGGTCAAAAAGTTAAGCCCTCACATTTTCTTGGCCCCTTTCAAATTCTGAAATATGTCGGGTTAGTTGCTTATCAAATGGCCTTACTTTCAAATTTGTCAAACCTTCAGGATGTCTTTCATATGTCTCAGTTGAGAAAATACTATTCCAATCCTAGTCATCTACTTGCACCCGAAAGTTTACAGTTAAATGAGGACTTAAACTTTACTCTACCGTCGTCTTGGATCGTGGATCGTGGGGTAAAACAATTGAGGAATAAGACAGTACCCTAGTCAAGGTGGCTTAAGGTAGAGGAAATATGGAAGAATATATGTAGGAGTTGGAGTCCGAGATGAAGAACGAGTATCCTAGCTTGTTTACAAGTAACGAATTTTGAGGGCAAAATTCTTTTTTAAGGGTGACAAGAAATGTAATATCCTTAATATCCTGTCATACTAAATTACTTTAGTAACCTTGGGTAATTAGGCACTTAATGAGAAATTATGAGACTACGGCTTAATTAAGGGATTAACGAGGTGGTTATGAGTTAAGTATGAGGAGAAATGTTAAGTGAATGCTTAATTAAGATTAGAGAATCTTTAATTAAGCAAGTCAAGCCCTTAATAACTTAATTAAGCACTAATCACATGTAACTAGCTTAATCGAGTTTAATTAAGGATAATTAAGCTTAATCACAAGATTAATTTTTGGTAATCATGATTGTAACACCCTACCAATTTAATGTTATGCATAAGTCATAGCATGAAATTAAGTAGATTGTGTTATCACGTTGACACTCTGCTTACTATTTATTTATCACATCACATCTCTCTTTCTTTTTTTTTTTTTTTTTGTAAACAGGTGAAATAGCGCGCTATATACACTGAACGTGCTCAACGTTGCAAAATGTAACAAAGTTCAATAAAGCACAACAGAAAAGATAAGAATAAGTAATATATCATCAACTGTATACGTACATACATAGGTCGGAAGCTAATGCTTCAGTGTATGTATAGATTCAAAATAGGATACATAAGTAGGGCTGGTGTATCAAAAGACATAAGGCCTGTGTCAATCAAAAATGATCCTACGAGGTCCTCAGAGGACATTTCAAACTAGCTATAAATCAGGGATCTCAATAAACAGGGTAGCCGTCATGTCCATCACTAGAGTCTGAGAATGATGTAGAAATACAAAGCGAGGTAAGAATTTAAAGAAATTCTCAGTAGGATTTGTGTACGGTACTAAACTGACGTCACATTTATTCTCAGTTGCCTCGGTTTTTATTTAATTATAAAAACATGGGATCAAATTGAACTATCCATAGTTAGTAAGTTTAAGAAAACATTTGGTCCGAGGTAAAGTTCAATTTTACTTAGGACAACAGTATAAGAAACAGAATAACTACTAAATAGTGATATACAGAATAATAAGCAGAATAAATGAACATACAACAGTAAGTAAACATAACAGTCAAATTGTAATTAACTTATAATGACTATTCAATGTGATCATGCAAAACTCATTCTTGAATCTTATCCTTATAAACTTTTCCATCACTTGGTCCCTTGGGAGTTCTTAGCCATTTAGACTCTTGGGTAATAGTTTGCTTTTCAGAATTGAGCTCATTCCTATACAGGAATACCGAGTTTACTTTCCCCGACCTTCCCATCAATTTATTCCCCTTAACTTTAATCCGGGGCTGGCCTAAGTATCATGAAACTTTATCATAACATAACTTTGGTGAATCTCTTGAAAAATGCTCATGTATATGCATGCATCTCATAACTCATGCATAGGCTTTATCGAATTTTCGGCAGCATAACGGAACATGTCTGCTTCCCCATGAATAGTGCCAAACAGCTAGGAAATTCTAATCAAACAGCAAACCCAATATAGAACATCATATCTCCATTAGTTGTCACGCACAACAAAGTCTTATGAGCAAAGCTTAGGTAATTAGTTGCAATCTTTAAAATCTTAAGTCTTAATCTATCTTGCAAGCTTTTAACTTTTATTGATGTTCCCGAGTTCGACTTCCAAGATTGGATTAGGTCTGAGTTCCAAGATTATATAAGTTCCGACTTCTGGGGTTATGTTGGATCTTCGAGATTGATTCTGGATCGAGTTTGGGAACTACGTATATAAGAGTCTTAAAGCCTCCTAGTCTTCTCGACTTCCAGGATTCGGGTATAAGGTCTCATATTCTAGTACCGACTTTTGAGTTTATGTTGAAAATCCTCGACTTCCGGATTTAAGTATTTTAGGTTTTATATTCTTGTCCTTGACTTCTGATTTCAAAGTGTTTTATATGCTTGTGATTCCGATTTCCGACATTATTTTTACCAATCTAGTTTTCTATTCACTTAGCTCCAAGTTTCCAACATTAGCTATATTCGATTTAATTTTCTATTCATTAAGTATCGAGTTCAACATTAAGTATACCCGATCTAGCTCTCTGTTTGCCAAGTTCCGAGTCTTGATATTAACCCAAGTTATTTGTGTTTTATTCTAGACTGCCCTATTTCTAGCCAAAATTGCACTCTTATAAGAGAAACTTCACCAAAAATAGAAATCTAGGTGAAATCATGCGAAATTTATATCAATATAAAGCTAACAGAGCAAGCTTTCAGATGAAATAAGTTGCATATCATTTGAATAAGTATAATTCGAGATATATGCTCTAAAACTTGACCTTCCTGAACTGCCCTATTTTGGCCCAGTTTGGACATAGGGCAACTTCTTCGAACCAATGGAAGAAAATGGGATTGAACTAACTCTGAAATTTTTATGGGATGTTCTCCTATGTGTAAGCTTTCTAACAATTTGGTTTCATTGAATTCCAAGTCTTATAGGGCAAGTTTTGCCCTAAATAACATAGTCTGCGCAGAATCAAACTCAGAAACCTAGGTCAAACTTCCAAAATTCATATCTCTCTCAATACTAATCCAATGCCCTTATATTATATATGTATGCAAAGCCCTAAATGTCTACTTTCATTTAAAAAGAGTTTCATCGATTTTAAATGGCTGTAAGCGAAGCCGTACACTCCACCGTATAAACTGCCGAGAGGTTTTGGTTTTCCAGCCTCTCACATCTTCCTACTTTCACCCTTTCTCACTTCTTAATCGATTTTAAGATAAAAAAAACAACCAACAAATCAGCCAAAGATCATTATATTCATTCAATCATCACATCAAGAAATGAGAAAATAAAGCCACAATCAGCCAACCTTAATCAGAATAACAAAAACAAGATTAAATCTCTACCTCTTTGTATGTAATTTTGCTAAGTTTTGGAGTTTGGATTAATGGAACCTTGTCAATCTTGGAGTTTTGATGGAGTTGAGGAGAGAAAGTGGTGCAATCAGCATGGGATGAAGGAGAAAAATCTGATTTAAACATAAAGAAGGTAGTTAGAAACTTGCAATTTGATTGGTTGAGAACTTGAGGCCAAATTTCAGCCAACTCTCTTCATGTTTGCAGCCTTTGTGGTGCCACCCTTAGGGCTTAAATGATTGAGTATCTAGTCATTGGATTATAGGGTTTTGGGCATATAATTCTATTGGTTCGGTTTTGACAGTTTAAAATACCGTAATCTTACCGATTTTCTTTAAATCGGTAAATTGATTTAAGAAAGTTTCTCGTGAAATCTTCTATACTTCTAACCTAATTCCCTCATATCTAAACTTAATTAATTGCTAATTAATTGATCCTAAATAAATATTTAGTCAAATTTTAATTAACTTCAATTATTCGATAAAAACTAAATAATTAGGCAAAAAATGATAAGAAAATTCCGTTGGATGTTACAATGATCATATCAGTTAATCACTAATCCTTGCTTAATCATGTTAATTAAGTCGCAAGAGCACTTGATCACATCATTAAATTCAAATTTAATCAACTAGACAATAAAGTAAAGAGTGATGTTACTAAAGTATAAAACATTAGATAAGAGTGCTTTATGTAAGAGTAAGTACATGATTTGTTCCCCATCATCTAATTTGTCTCTCTAAACCTTAATTAAGTCAAAAATTAAGCAAAATGACCCCACTACCATGCCTAAAAGTTACAGCCAACAACAACAACACACATACACACACACACACACATTCACTTTATTTTTCAACTTCTATTCTCTTTTTAAAAACTCAAATCCTCCAACTTCTCTCTACAATTCTCTTATTCTTGTTCTTCTTCTTCATCTTCTTCTTTATTCTTCATCTCCATAACCAAAAACTCTCATTAAGCCCTTCAAAGACCATATCTTTTGGTTTTTGGGACAAGATCTATACACTATGCCCAAGACAGCTTTTAGGACAAGGTATGGGTATTCTGAGTTTATAGTGATGTCATTTGGTTTGATTAATGCCCCTGGTATTTTCATGGATTACATGAACAGAATTTTAAGACCCTACTTGAATAAGTTTGTAGTTGTTTTCATAGATGATATTCTCATCTATTCGAGAACCAAGGAGGAACATGAAGAACATTTGAGGGTTGTGTTAGGAATCTTGAGGGAAAAGAAGCTTTATGCCAAGTTGTCTAAGTGTGAATTCTAGATGGAAGAAGTGAAGTTCTTAGGACATGTGGTGTCACAAGGAGGTATCACTGTGGATCCAAGTAAGATTGAAGCTGTGATGAATTAGGAGAGACCAACCTCGATAACTGAGATAAGGAGTTTCTTGGGTTTAGCTAGTTACTACCATAGGTTTATAAAAGGATTTTTCTAGATATCCTTACCATTAACCAAGTTGACGAGGAAGGATGCCTCGTTTGTATGGACTATGGATTGTGAGAAAAGCTTTCAAGAGCTAAAGGAAAAGTTAACCTCAACCCCAATATTAGTATTGCTTGACCCAAGTGGACCATTTGAGGTTTACTATGATGCCTTTAGAAGAGGTTTAGGTTGTCTTGATGCAAAATAGGAATGTGGTGGCTTATGCCTCTAGGTAGTTGAAGCCTTACAAAGTAAACTACCCAACCCATGACCTAGAGTTAGTAGCTGTAGTGTTTGCCCTGAAGATTTGGCGATATTATTTGTATGGTGTGAGGTGTTTTCTGATCATAAGAGTTCGAAGTATCTCTTTGATCAAAAGGAGTTGAATATGAGGAAGAGGAGATGAATAGTGTTTTTGAAGGATTATGAGTTTGGGTTGAACTATCATCCTGGGAAAGCCAACATGGTGGTTGACACCCTTAGTCGGAAGTCATTACATGTGTCTTGGATGATAATCAAGGAAGATTAGCTAGTGAAGAGCTTTAGAGACCTTAACCTTGGAGTTGTGTTAACCCCCCATAGCTTAAGGTTGAATCAGCTTAGGGTGAAGAGTGATTTCAAGAGTCAAATTGCACAAGCCCAAAGTAAGGAAGAGGATTTCCGAAAAACCTTAGCATTAGTGGAAGAAGGAAAGTTGAAGGGTTTCGCTCTAGGTACAGATGGACTATGGAGGTTCGATGGAAGAGTTTGCATACCCACAAGTGGTGACCTCCGAAGAAGAATTTTGGAGGAGGCTCACAAGAGTCATTTCACCATACACCCTGGTGTGACAAAGATGTATTAGGATGTTAAGAAGACGTTCTAGTGGCCGAGATTAAAGAGGGACATTGCAGAGTTGGTAAGTAAGTGTTTAGTTTGCCAAAAGGTAAAAAATTTAGCACCAAAAGTCCTCCGACATGTTACAACCATTGGAAATTTTGGAATGGAAATGAGAAAGTATCTCTGCAACATCCTCTACTTTCTTAAGTGGAGTATAATAAAAACTTTGAATTATTTCTCTTAGGCAGTGTGGAAATTTCTCAGGCAGTGGTATACCTCGACAATCCTCACACTCAGAAATATAGGGTAGCATAACACTGTCGTTAAAAATATGGCACTGCCATATGCTAAAAATTAAGAAATGACAAAATAATCCTATCAACTTTTGTTAATTACAATCTTGCCCAAAAGTTTTAGAAATTGTACTTTAACCCCAAATGAATATTTCCACAATAACCCTAGAACTTTTCATAAAATAATCTTTATGTCCCCACATCGGTACAATTAGCAGAATGGGGTTTTAAATGAAGCAAAATCATGTGGTGAAACCGTAGAAGTTTAAATCTCTACCGATTAGGCCATGGAGGCAGTCTAGTGTGAAATGATGTGAGGTGCCCTTGGACTTGCTCAAAATTACGGATATGCCATTAGCCACAGAAAATAGAAAATAGAAAAACTCCAAATTTGCAAGAACGATTATCTCACGTTAATAAGCAATTTATTCGATCTTATTGACTAAGTAGGGTTAATTATAAGCTAATTGTATATTAATTAGAGGGATTAGGCTTAGGAACAATTAGAATAGAGATACAGAAATTATCTCAAAGTTATTTAGTAAAGTTTTGCCGATTTGAAGAAAATGGGCTAAGATTCGGTATTTTAAACCGTCAAAACCAAACCAGTAGAATTTTCTACTGAAAACCCTAACTTAAGTGGCTCAAATTCAGCCACCCATATCATATATGAGTGGCGACAAGTGTTGCTCAAGATAGTGGGGAAACTTGGCCTTACCTCCATCGGATTTTTATCGTTTTTCGCCTAGTTGTTCGATTTTCATCGAATAATTGGGATTAATTAGGATTCAATTAAGCATCCAATTAATGCCAATTAAATGTGATTTAGAAAGATTAGACTTGATGGAATTAGATTAGAACCATAGGAAACCTCATAGGACTTTTCTAAAACCGTTTTACCGATTTGAAGGAAATTGGTAGAATTTCAGTATTTTAAACTGTCGGAACTAGACCAATAGAAACTATACTATGAGAACCCTATGATGGAGGGCCAAGATTTAGCCAAAATATCCCTACAGGTAGCGCCTCAATCAGCCATAAAAGAGGGAAGCCAAGTCAAGTTTGAATGAGGATTGAAGTCTACCAATCAAAAGCCAACTTCCTTCATAAGTTTTCATTTTTTTCATCCTTCTCGCTTTATATTTTGGGCCTCCCCACAAGAGGTGCAGGCCAACCCTGATTTTCCCACTTACCTTCATCTTCTTCCACTTCCTCTCATCCCCAAGCTTAAGCTCCAACTATCAACTTCACTCCAAGATCAAGTTCCACCAAGATTCCACACCACCAAGGTAGAACTTTCAACTTTCTTCTTCTTTTCTTTGATTTGGGGCTGCCTAGGGTCTCTTGTTCATGTATGATTCTAATGTTATCTTGAGTGATGATTATGAATTAAGGTTGGTTTAAGGTGTATATGTGAGTTTGAATTGAAGATTGGATGGATTGATTTAAGGAAAACATAAATTCAAGAAGAATTTAAGAAGCTGTTAAGGTTTTCCCCTCAATGGTCCATACAGCGGAGTATACGGCTTTGTCTACCGCCATTTAAATTTCATGCAACCATTTTTTTATGAAACTAGACTTTTAGGGCTTTCCACACATATATCATATAAGGTCATTGGATTAGTATTGAGAGAGATATAAATTTTTGAAGTTCGACCTAGGTTTTTGAGTTTGATTCTGGGCAAACTAGGTTGTTCAGGGCAAAACTCACCCTATACTACTCGGAATTGAATGAAACCAATTTTTTTAGAAATCTTACACATAGTAGAATATCCCATAAAAATTTCAGAGTTAGATAATGTAACATCCCCACTTTAGTAAACGGAACGTAATGGAAACTTTGAATTATTCCCCTTAGGCAGTGTGAGAATTTCTCAAGCAGCACTATACTATGACGATCCTCACACTTGGAATTATAGGGTAGTGCAACAGCATATTGAAAATCTGACACTGCCATATGTTAAAAATTAGGAAATGATAAAAGTGCCCCTAAACTTTTGTTAATTATAGAAATGCCCATGATTTTTAGAAATTATATTTTTGACCCTAAAGAATTATTTCTACAATAACTCTAGAACTTTTCATAAAATAACCTTTATGTCCGTATATCTATAAGATTAGCAGAATGGGGTTTTAAGCAGAGCAGAATCACCTGACAAAACCGTAGAAGTTTAAGTTTCTGCCGATTGGACCATGGAGATAGTCTAGTGTTTAATTACGTGGGGTGCCCCTAGACTTGCTCAAAATTACGAAAATACCATTAGTTACATAAAATAGGAACCAAAGAGGCTCCGGATTTATGAAAATGTCTAATTTACTCCGTTAATTCGCTTATTCGGTTTCAATAGTTATGTAAGGGCAATTAGAGGTTAATTAAATATTAATCAAGAGTTAATTAGATATTAGTTAGAGAGATTAGGCTTAAGATAAATTAAAATGAACATGTAGACATCTTACAAAACTATTAAGTAACGTTTGACCGGTTTGGAGAAAATCGGTGAAGATTCGGTATTTTAAATCACCAGAACCGAACCGGTAGAATTTTCTACTGGAATCCCTCACTTAAGTGGCTGAAATTCAGCCACTCCTACCACATATGAGTGGCGCCAAGTGTTGCTCAAGATAGTGGAAAAACTTGGCTTTATCTTCATCAGATTTTTATCGTTTTCGCCTAGTCACTCGGTTTTATCAACTATTTAAGATTAATTAGCATTCGATTAAATTTTTACTTAGAGCCAATTAAGTATCATTTAGAGAAATTAGATATGAAAGAATTAGATTGAAAGCATAGGAAACTTCATAGGATTTTTCCAAAACTGATTTACCGATTTAAAAGAAATCGGTAAGATTTCGGTACTTTGAATTGTCGGAACCGAACAAATAGAAATTATACTATGAAAACCCTAGGATGAATGGATAGGATTTAGCCAAACCACCCCCTCATGTGGCGCCTTGATCAGCCATTGAGGGGGGAAGCTAAACCAAAATTTATGACAAGGTTACATCCACCAATCAAGGCAAAGTGCCTCCAAAATATCTCTACCTTTTCCTTCCTTCCCTTCTCATCATTTTCGGCCTCCCCACAACCAGCCTCATTTTCCCACTTTTCTTCATCTTCTTCCACTTCCTCTCATCCCCAAACTCAAGCTCCAACCATCAAGTTTACTCCAAGATCAAGTTCCATCAAGATTTCACACCACCAAGGTAGGAATTCGAACTTCCTTTCTTCTTTTCTTTGAATTGGGCTGATTGGAACTCCACTTTTTTCCCTCCTTCTTGTATGATTCTGATGTTATCTTGAGTGATGATGATGAATTAAGGCTGGTTTCAGTTGTATATGTGAGTTTGAATTGAAGATTGGGATTGATTTAAGGAAAACATGAATTCAAGAAGAACTCAAAAAGCCGTTAGGGTTTTTCCCTCGATGGTTTGTACGGCGGAGTGTACGGCTCCGCCTACAGCCATTTGAAGTTGATGAATCTATTTTTATATGAAACCAGACATTCAGGGATTTCCATACATAGAAAATATAAGGCCATTGGATAAGTATAGAATTAGTTATGAATTTTTGAAGTTTAACCTAGAAATTTGGATTCTTATCCGGGCAGTATGAGTTGAGAAGGTTATAACTCACCCTACACAACTCCAAATTGAGTGAACCCAAGGTTGTTTGAAAGATAACATGTAAAGGAACACCCCATTAAAATTTCAGAACTAGATTTGTTGCCATTTGTTCCCAGCACACCAATGAATTTGACTTAAGTTCAAACTAGGCTGAAGCAAGGTAGTCCAGTAATGTCAAGTTTCGAGACTCATAACTCAAAATATACTCATGCAAACGGTATGAAACTTATTTGAAAGCTTGTTCTGTTAGATTTAATTTGATATCAATTTCGTAGGATTTCACTTAGATTTCTATTTTTAGTGAATTTTCACTTAAAAGGGTACAATTCTAGCTAAGAATAGGGCAGTCTGAAGTAAATTACTAATAACTTGAGTTATATAAATCAAAATGAGATGGGACCAAAAGAGTTGGAAACTAGACACATAAGGCTATGACATATGCAAAATTTAGACTTAGATGAGTTGAATTGAGCCAAAGAGTGGATTACAACAAAATCGGGTAGAATAGGAGAGAGTAAACTGAAAACCCCATAGATGCTTGAATTAAACTTAATGAATGATGCTATGAATATCTATATAATGGCTAATCCATATTGAATTGCAAGTTTGAAAGATTATACTGGTTGTCTAGCACTATTGATGAGGAAGTGGAGTCGATCCGTTATGCTGTCGAATTTTCGGCAGGAATTTATGAGAACTTATGTTATGGGTGATTATGCTTTGAATATATTTATATTTACATGTCACATTCATGTACATCATGTATGCAAGTATATTTAGAATATGATATGATAAATAAAGTATGAGACATATTCATGAATGCACCAAGCGTCCGCATGCATGACAAGATATGAAAAAGAAAAGATAATAAGAACTTGCAAGAAAGACATACCAAGCTACCACGTCAGGCATGGCATAGACCCAGCTACCGTGGGCCAAAGCGGTACTGTCTAAGACTTGGGCAAACCCTCGACCAGATTTAAGGGGAATAGATCGGTGTGAGGGTTAGGGAAAGTAAACCCATCACTCATGTAAAGGTACGAGCTCAGACCTGAAAAGCAGGCTATTACCCAGGGGTGAGAGAGGGCATTCACCTCTGGGGGACCAAGTACAGAAAAGAGCAAGATCAAGTTGCAAGTTAAAGAAAGAGATAAATTAAGTTAAGTGCACTTGTGTAACACCCTCCCAAGCACAGTACTATGCTTAAGTCATAGTACTACACCCTGGAGATGTTACTGTTACCTGAGCGGACCTCATCTGACAGCAACTTCAGCCGTCTTCGGAAACTTCTGAAATTCTCTGGAGACAACATGGAAATAGGAGTGAGAATTATAAAATTCTCAGTAGGATTCTCTAATTTTCATACATAGTTTCATCATGGTCATCTCTAGTTTGCTTCGGTTTATTATAAAAAAAAGTGAACATGTTATGCAAACTGTTTGATTCCACAGTTCGAAAAATACATTATCCGAAGCAAAGTACATTTTATTCATACACTTGTCAATTCATGGATTATATTATGAATAATAACTGGAACATAAATAGAGTATAATAGCATCAATTTCCTAGAAACATAATCTCTACTCATAACTTTACTTGTACTTGAATTTATACATATACATAAGATTTACTTTTCTTTTATTCGGCACACCTAGGCATTACGTATCGCCGTCCCTAGGGTGCTTGCATCTGTCTACACTTGAGCGTTATGTATAGTCGTCCTCAAGTGCAGCATCATTTTTTTCATTCGGCACACCTAGGCGTTACGTATCGCCGTCCCTAGGGTGCTTGCATCTGACTTAGTCTTTAGTCTTTAGTCTTTAATCTTTAGCCTTTACTGCCCTTGGGTAGCCTGGCCTTGGGGTGAGCTCGTCAGCTGCACCCGTGACCGTCGTCACACCGACTCACCCACAAGGGGATTCACATGCCTCTAGTCTTGGAAGGATCTCATTCTAGCCACGTGCCTCTAATTGAAGGGATCTCTTTTGGTCACGTGCCTCAATATAGAGGGATCTTATCTGACCACGCACCTTCAATATAGAGGGATCTCATCTGACCACGTGCCTCCAAGGTAGAGGGTAGCTGCCTTCACAGGGAGGGATTCAAAGTGCAACTGCCTCCAAGTGAAGGGATTCATATCTTTATCATTTAACTGCCTTCACCGGGAGGGATTCAATGTGCAACTACCTCCAGGTGAAGGGATTCACATTTTCTCATTTAACTGCCTTCACAAGGAGGGATTAATTAACTGCCTCCGAGTGAAGGGATTCACATTTAATATACTCATGGCTTTTCATTCTCATATAAGGTCATGCATAGTCATATTAACGGTACCTATACTTCATTCATTTTCATATGTCATTGCACACATGATCTTCACGTACATATTCGTAATGTATAAAGGCTCGTAGCCTCTTTACCATTCTACCGACACTCATACATATGCTTTGTCCTTTACTTTCATATATCTCATCTCATACTTATGTCATTCTTCAATATAAGGTTTCTATATTCCCATTCGTACTTTAATTCATCCTTGATAACTCAAATCATTTTAAAATTCATCCTTACATCTAGACATTCCTAGCTTCTTAGACTTACGCCAGTAAATCCCAAAGATAAGCAGATCAGGTCCGTTTCCCCATGAATAGTGCCAGCTCTCATGGACAAATCAGTCATAGCAACATAATCAATTTAACACGTATATATCAATGTCAAACTGATAATCCTCAACTCCAACTTTATATGTTTCCCTAATACTTGTGAAATCTTCAATTGGGTCACTTTGTGAAACTATCACTTTGGCCATTCTGCCACATTCTATTTGGTTCTGCCTGAATTTCATATGACCCACCTTTATTTCTATTCAACTCATTTAAAGCTGAATTTTGGATATGTCATAACTTTATATGTCTACTTTCTAACCTCTTTGGTCCCATATCATTTTGATTTATATAACTCAAGATATTCAACCTTTGCCTTAGCTTGTTCAGTCACTAGCCCGAATTACACTCCTGGAAGTATAAATTCACTAAAAAATCGAAACTAAGCTCAATTCATACGAAATTGGTGTTATATTAAAGCTAACAGGACAACCTTTCATTTGAAATAAGTTTCACTTGATTTGCTTAAGTATACCTCGAGTTATAAGTCCTGAAAATCGACCTTCCTGAACTACCCTGTTTTGGCTCGGTTTGGACATAGAGCAACTTCCTTGAACCATTGGGATCAACTGGGGACATAACAAACTTGGAATTTCATACTGGGATGTTCCCCTATGTGTAGGCTTTCTAACAAAACTGGTTTCACTCAATTTGGAGTTGTATAGGGTGAGTTATACTCTCCTCATGTCACCCTGCTCGGATGAAAATCCTGAACCCTAGGTCAAACTTCAAAAATTCGTATCTCTCTCAATACTAATCCAATAACCTTATATTAATCCAATCAATCATACACATCTCTCAATGTCCACTAACTCTTGTGAAACTATTACTTTGGCCATCCTACCAATTCTATTCGGGTCTGCCCGAATCTTGTATAATCCACCTTTATCTCTATTCAACTCATTTAAACCTGAATTTTGGATATGTAATAGCGCTATATGTCTACTTTCTAACCTCTTTGGTCCCATATCATTTTGACCCATATAACTCAAGATATTCAAATCTTACCTTAACCTATTCAGTCACTAGTCCGAGTTACACTCCTGGAAGTATAAATTCACTAAAAATTGAAACTAAGCTCAAATCATGCGAAATTGGTCTCATATTGAAGATAACAGGACAACCTTTCATTTGCCATAAGTTTCACTCCATTTGCTTAAGTATACCTCGAGTTATAAGTCCTGAAGCTCGACCTTCCTGAACTACTCTGTTTTAGCTTGGTTTGGACATAGGACAACTTCCTCGAATTCCTGGGAACAATTGGGACCATAACAAACTCGTAATTTCATACTGGGATGTTCCCCTATGTGTAGGCTTTCTAACAAAACTGGTTTCACTCAATTTGGAGTTGTATAGAGCTATACTCTCCTCATGTCACCCTGCTCGGATGAAAATCCTAAACCCTAGGTCAAACTTCAAAAATTCATATCTCTCTCAATACTAATCCAATAACCGTATATGATATATCCATGGAAAGCCCTGAATGTCTAATTTCATCAAAAAATGGTTTCATCAGATTTGATTGATTGTAGGCGGCGCCGTATGCTCCACCGTACGAACTGCCATGGAATCTCCACCAAGACAGCACCCTCATCCATTCATTTCTCTTAGTTTTCTTCTTCTAATTCTAATTCTAACTCAAAATCTTCTATTGATTCAATCATAATTTATCATAATACATCCAATAATTCATCAGATACATAAGGAAGAACACAATCTCATGCAACTATAGTGCAAGAAATTCAAGAATAGAAGCAGAATCCTACCTCTTTGGAGTATGACTTTGCTGAATTGGAGTTTGGATTGACAGAACCTTGACCAAGCTTGGAGATTTGATGGAGTGGGCTGAGAGAGGAAAAGAAAAGAGAGAGTTGGAGTAAAGTATACAACATGAGAGAAAAATCTGAAGAAGAGAAGGAGAGTGTGTTATATAAGCATGAGTAGTAGTTAACTTGGAAGGTTTTGATTGGCCTCTAAACATAAGGCTGAGTTTCAGCCAACCTTGCCCTCTTCTTGTGACTAAACTACTCTCCACATCGTCTTATTTGTGCGGTAGATTTGCTCTCCACGTTGCCTAAAGTGGGACTAGTTTCCAGTATATTCTGAAAATGAAATCGGAACTCGTACTCTTTATAAAGTCGGAATTCGTGAACATCCTGCATATGAAGTCGGAACCCGGGAATATCAGGCTGGGAATAGACCCTATGAGGTCGGAACTCGGCAATTTCGGAATGCATCAAACCCAAATGCTTGAACTCGGAAGTCGGGATGTTTAGGCATAAAGGTGGAAATGGTACCCGAGTAGGAAACCTTATGCCTGAGTCCATGAAATCGGAAACTATGTACAGTATTTTGATCCATGAGGTATGAAGTCGGAGCTCGCGTGTATTTTTGCTTGAAACCTGGAGATAAGTTACGAGATCGAGAATGGGTCTGTTTTCCTCTGAGATATGAAATCGGACATCGGAAATCACCCCACGTTGTTCGATCTCGGATGTTAAACTCGGAAGTTGTAGAAGTAATCCAGTTGAAGTCGGAAGTCGTAGACATAGGTGAGACGAACTCGAAAATCGGAGAATGTCCATAAGATGAAGTCAGAAATCAGGAGTAGTCAAGATTAGATGAAATCGGAAATTAGAGGTCAAGTCAGAAGTGAAGAAAATGCTAAGGTCGGAAGTCGGAAATTGATTGAACATGGAAGACGAACTCGGAAATCGAAAATGGTATCAGTTTATGTGAAATTCGAAGATGAAGTCGGAAATTGAAATTGATCAAACCTAAAGGCGAAGTCGGAAATTGGAAATGGGATGTTACATTACTACCCTCCTTAAAAAACATTTTGTCCTCAAAATTTAATTATAGAACCAACTATTTGTCATCATAAAAGTTTTAAGGAAACGGTCACGCACAAGCATACTGAAGCTGAACAAACATGGTCAAAGAAAATATAATAGATCTAGTTATATAATTTAACATAACGTAGTTAACAAAAAGAGAATCCTTGTTCTAGGTTATCTCTAATCCTCATGATGACTCGTTTGGGGTGTCGCCTCCTTCGCGTTTTTAGTGAAGACTCTCCCTGAACGTTGCGGTTTAGGAGTCGATGGTTGGTTTTCAGGGCATTCTCTGATTATATGCCCTAGCTTGCCACACCTGAAACCTACATTCTGTCCTGCCAAACAAGGCCCCCCACCATGATACTTTCCACACTTAGAGCATGCTTGCCCTACGCTTGACTCCTGAAATGGTCTCTCCCCACATCCATTAAATTGACGCAGTTTCTTTGGTGGTGAGGCATATTCAAGTTCCCGGTTTGCAGGTGCAGGCCTCTTTCCATGAGTATTAGACTGGGAATTTTCCAATTTCTGGTTATAATCTTCCACAAGTCTGCACTTGTTTACCAAGGTAGGAAAATCCCTGATCTCCATAGGGCCTATTGTGGCGAGGATATCTTCCCTCAATCCGCCTTCAAATTTGACGCATTTCCATGTCTCGTCTGGATTCTGCTAATAGATCGTGGAAAACTTACATAACTCCTCAAACTTGGTGATATACTTTGACATGCTATTGCTTCCCTGGCAGAGTTGCATAAATTCCAATTCCTTGGCATTTCGAATTGATGGAGGAAAGTATTTCTGGTAAAAAGCATCCTTGAACGCAATCCAAGTGATTTCCATCTGAGATTCTTCTAATAGCCGTTTCACACCATTCCACCAGAATTCCGCGTCTGCTTCTAGCATATAGGTGGCAAATGCTACTCTCTGGCGATCTGTACAATCCAAAACAGAGAAAACCTTTTCCATCGCCTTAATCCATTCCTCGGCTTTATCTGGGTCAAAAGCTCCTCGGAAGTTAGGTGGATTCGCTTTCCTGAACTCAGCAAATTTAAGATAGTCCAGGTCTGCTCCTAGGCCATGTGGATTTCCTCCATGGCCGGTCTCAGGCCGCCTACCCAACTGGTCCATCATCTGATGAGCGGCAGCAGCCTGCTCCCGCATTGCCTGAGCCATCTCACGCATTAGCAGGATCTTCTGGAATGGGTACAGTTCGTGGCCTACCGCGTCCCCTGGAAGCCATTAGTTCCTAGTCACACACAACAAAGCATTGAGTTGATCAGGCTCAACAATAAGTTAAGTGTGACAGCAACTAATAATAATCATGGTTAGGCGGTCATACATATCTAATTTAATTTCCTACCCTGATATAACACCCTCCCAAGCACAGTACTATACTTAAGTCATAGTACCATACCCTAGAGTTGTTACTGTTACCTGAGCGGACCTTGTCTGACAGTAACTTTAGCGAATCTTAAAAACTTCTGAAACTATCTGGAGACAACACGGAAATAGGAGTGAGAATCATAAATTCTCAGTAGGATTCTCTAAGTATCATAAGTAATGTCATTGTTGTTATCTCCAGTTTGCTTCAGTTTATTAAGAAAAAGGTGAACATATATTGTTTAATTTTATAGTTTGAAGATATGTTATCCGAAGCAAAGTTTATTTTAATCATACACTTGGCATCTAAGAGAACCCACAAAGAAAATCAAGTCATGAATTATATTAGGACTAATAACCGAAATACAATAAAGTACGATAGCATCAATGTACTAGAGGCATAACTTCTACATATACTTTACTGGAACTACAGCATATTAAGACGCTCACATAACATCAATATGCTGAGAACATAACATTTGCACATAACTTAACTTGTATTTAAATTTTATACATAGACATAAAGCTTACTTTTCGTTCTTCATCTTTCTTTTCATCATAAAATCTTTACGTGCCATATCCCAGAGTATGATCGCCATGTCATATCCCATCAGAGCGTGATCGCCATGTCACGTTCCTTAGGAATATGGGACCTTCACTCGGTACTTACACTAGCTGGGTCATGCCATGCCTCATGTAAGTTCTGTCCCCTGTACTCACACTAGTTGGGTCGATGCCATGCCTCATGTGATTGGGGTGCTTGCATATACTTTAATCTTTAGTCTTTTACTTGGCACACCTAGGCGTTACGTATCGCCGTCCCTAGGGTGCTTTACTGCCCTTGGGTAGCCTGGCCTTGGAGTGAGCTCGTCAGCTACACCCGTGACCGTCGTCACACCGACTCACCCACAAGGGGATTCACGTGCCTCTAGTCTTGGAGGGATCTCATTCTGGCCACGTGCCTCTAATTGAAGGGATCTATTCTGGTCACGTGCCTCAATATAGAGGGATCTCATCTGACCACGTGCCTTCAATATAGAGGAATCTCATCTGACCACGTGCCTCCATGGTAGAGGGTAGCTGCCTTCACAGGGAGGGATTCAAAGTGCAACTGCCTCCAAGTGAAGGGATTCATATCTTTATCATTTAACTGCCTTCACCGGGAGGGATTCAATTAACTGCCTCCAAGTGAAGGGATTCATATTTGATATACTCATGGCTTTTCATTCTCATATAAGGTCATGCATAGTCATATTAACGGTACCTATACTTCATTCATTTTCATATGTCATTGCACACATGATCTTCATGTACATATTCGTAACGTATAAAGGCTCGTAGTGTAACATCCCAATTTCCGAGTTCGCCTTCGGATTCCACATAATGTCCGACTTCACGACCTGTCCGATTTCCGATTTCATCTTCCATTACCGATTTCCGGTTTCGAGTTAAGGTATATTGGGCATAATCTCCGACCTCAAGTGGCATAATTTACTACTTCACGGCTTCCGACTTAAACTTCAAGTTAGACAACATGGACGTGATTCCAGATATCCGACTTCATGTCTTAAAGCAAATAGACCCGACTTCCGATCTCATAACTTATATCCAAGTTTCAAGCAAGATGAACGCGAGTCCCGACCTAAGACTTCATGTTTAAAATAAAATGTGCACGGTTTCCGACTTTATAGTTTATAGAAGCGACCTCCGGGTTCAATATGAAGAGCTTCGTCCTAGGAGTTGAACTCAACTAGAACGGACATGAGTTCGAATCTTTGGGTTAATTTCCAAGATATACACGATATCCGAGATTAGTTGATTTTAAGCTTATGACTTCTGACTTACGACCTGGCTTCCAAGTCTCGAATAAACTAGACAAGAATTCCTCAAGTCTGCTTGAGATGAGTACGAGTTCTGACATCCGACTTCAGCTCCTGTCTCAACCTAAACAATACGAGTTCCGACTTCAAGCAGAATAGAGGCAAGTTCCGATTTGAAATAGTATGGCGGTAAGTTCCACTAAAAGGGAGACGTAGCTAAATTTTGTCCACAAGAAATTCAGCCAATCAAAGCCCTCCAAGTTAACTACCACCTTAAGCTTATAAACTCATCTCTTTCTCTCCTTCAGCCCCATTTCTATGCTACTTTCTCCCTTGTTCAGCTCTCTTTTCTCTTCTCTAACTCCATTACTCCCTCAAGCTTAGCAGGGTTCTAACACTCCAAGTTTCAGCACTTAGCTCCAATCATACTCCAAAGAAGTAGGATTCTACTTCTACTCTTGAATTCCTTGCCCTATGATTACATGAGATTGAACTCTTCTTTGTATATTTGATGAATTATTGGATGTATTATGATGAATTATGATTAAATTCATAGTAGATTTTGAATTAGAATTATGATTAGAAGGAGAAAATTAGAAGAAATGGATGGGTTAGGATGCTGCCTGGGTGAGAATTCCACGGCAGTCCATATGACGGAGTGTACGGCTCCGCCTACAATCAGTCAAATCTGATGAAACCATTTTTAGATGAAAGTAGACATTCAGGGCTTTCCATGGATATATCATATAAGGTTATTGGATTAGTATTGAGAGAGATACGAATTTTGGAAGTTTAACCTAGGGTTCAAGATTTTCATCTGAGCAGGGTGACATGAGGAGAGTATAGCTCACCCTATACAACTCCAAATTAAGTAAAACCAGTTTTGTTAGGAAGCTACACATAGGGGAACATCCCAATATGAAATTCCGAGTTTGTTATGGTCCCAATTGTTCCCAGTGATTCGAGGAAGTTGTCCTATGTCTAATCTAGACCAAAACAGGGTAGTTCAGGAAGGTCGATTTTCAGGACTTATAACTCGAGGTGTACTTAAGCAAATGGAGTGAAACTTGTGGCAAATGAAAGGTTGTCCTGTTAGCTTTGATCAGAGACCAATTTGTGTGATTTGAGCTTAGTTTCGATTTTTAGTGAATTTATATTCCCAGGAGTGTAATTCGTGCTAGTGACTGAACAAGCTGAGGTAAAAGTTGAATATCTTGATTTATATAAATCAGAATGACATGGGACCAAAGAGGTTAGAAAGTAGACATATAGAGCTATGACATATCCAAATTTCAGATTTAAATGAGTTGAATAGAGATAAAGGTGGATTATACAAGATTCGGGCAGAACCGAATAGAATTAGCAGGATGGCCAAAATGATAATTTTACAAGTGTTAGTGAAACATATAAGGTTTGAGTTGAGGATTGCCAGTTTTATATTGATCCATATATATATGAATAGATTGATTATATTACTATGACTGAACTGTCTATGTGAACTGGCACTATTCATGGGAAGGCGGAGCTGATCCGTCATCTTTGCTTAGGATTCTGGCAGTCTATGAAACTAGGGATGTTTACATGCAAGGATGGATTAGAGTATGAATGGGTATATAGAAACCCTATATTCAATGACATAAGTATGAGATGAGATATATGAAAGTAAAGGGCAAAGCATATGTATGAGTGTCGGTAGAATGGTAAAGAGGCTACGAGCCTTTATACGTTACGAATATGTACGTGAAGATCATGTGTGCAATGACATATGAAAATGAATGATGTATAGGTGCCGTCAATATGACTATGCATGACCTTATATGAGAATGAGAAGCCATGAGTACATTAGATGTGAATCCCTTCACTCGGAGGCAGTTAATTGAATCCCTCCTTGTGAAGGCAGTTAAATGATAAAGATATGAATCCCTTCACTTGGAGGCAGTTGCACTTTGAATCCCTCCCTGTGAAGGCAGCTACCCTCTACCTTCGAGGCACGGGTCAGATGAGATCCCTCTATGTTGAAGGCACGTGGTCAGATGAGATCTCTCTATATTGAAGGCACGTGGTCAGATGAGATCCCTCAATTTTGAGGCACGTGACCAAAAGAGATCCCTTCAACTAGAGGCACGTGACCAGAATGAGATCTCTCCAAGACTAGAGGCACGTGAATCCCCTTGTGGGTGAGTCGGTGTGACGACGGTCACGGGTGAAGTTGACGAGCTCACTCCAAGGCCAGACTACCCAAGGGCAGAAAAAGCACCCTAGGGACGGTGATACGTAACGCCTAGGTGTGCCAAGTAAAAGACTAAAGACTGAAGATTAAAGTATATGCAAGCACCCCAATCACATGAGGTATGGCATCGACCCAGCTAGTGTGAGTACAGGGGACAGAACTTACATGAGGCATGGCATGACCCAGCTAGTGTAAGTACCGAATGAAAGAGAAGTAAATTTTATGGATATGTATGAATTCAAGTGCAAGTTAAGTTAGGTACAGATGTTATGTTTCCAGTAGATTAATGCTATGTGCGTTTTATATGTTGAAGTTATTATCCATGGTATTATTCATGAATTAATCTTGTGTACACTCCCCCAAGGGACCAGTATATGAGTAAAAATGAACTTTGCTTTGGATAAGACATTTTTCGAAATGTAAAATTAAACAGTTTGTGCAGCATGTTCATCTTTTTCAAAATAAACCGAAGCAAACTGGAGACGACCATGATGGCACTATATATGAAAATTAGAGAATCCTACTGAGAATTTTATAATTCTCACTCCTATTTCCATGTTGTCTCCAGATGATTTTAGAAGTTTCCGAAGACGGCTGAAGTTCTTTGTCGGATGAGGTCATTCAGTAACTGATAACATCTCCAGGGTGTGGTGCTATGACTTAAGTATAGTACTGTGCTTGGGAGGTTGTTACACGTAGCCTCTTTACCAATCTACCGACACTCATACATATGCTTTGTCCTTTACTTTCATATATCTCATCTCATACTTATGCCATTCTTGAATATAGGGTTTCTATATTCCCATTCATACTTTAATTCATCCTTACATCTAGACATTCCTGGCTTCTTAGACTTCTGCCGTAAATTCTGCAGCATAACGGATCAGGTCCGTTTCCCCATGAATAGTGCCAACTCTCACAGACAGTTCAATCATAGCAACATAAATCAACTTAACACATATATATCAATGTCAAGCTGGCAATCCTCAACTCAAACCTTATATGTCCACTAACTCTTGTGAAACTATTACTTTGGCCATCCTACCAATTCTATTCGGGTCTGCCCGAATCTTGTATAATCCACCTTTATCTCTATTCAACTCATTTAAATCTGAATTTTGGATATGTAATAGCGCTATATGTCTACTTTCTAACCTCTTTGGTCCCATATCATTTTGACCCATATAACTCAAGATATTCAAATCTTACCTTAACCTGTACAGTCACTAGCTCGAGTTACACTCCTAGAAGTATAAATTCACTAAAAATCGAAACTAAGCTCAAATCACACAAAATTGGTCTCATATTGAAGATAATAGGACAACCTTTCATTTGCCGCAAGTTTCACTCCATTTACTTAAGTATACCTCGAGTTATAAGTCCTGAAGGTCGACCTTTCTGAACTACTCTGTTTTGGCTTGGTTTGGACATAGGACAACTTCCTTGAATTACTAGGAACAATTGGTACCATAACAAACTCGTAATTTCATACTGGTATGTTCCCCTATGTTTAGGCTTTCTAACAAAACTAGTTTCACTCAATTTGGAGTTGTATAGTGTGAGTTATACTCTCCTTATGTCACCCTGCTCGGATGAAAATCCTAAACCCTAGGTCAAACTTCAAAAATTCATATCTCTCTCAATACTAATCCAATAACCTTATATGATATATCCATGGAAAGCCCTAAATGTCTAATTTCATCTAAAAATGGTTTCATTGGATTTGACCGATTGTAGGCGGCGCCGTATGCTCCACCGTACGAACTACCGTGGAATCTCCACCAAGACAGCACCCTCATCCATTCATTTCTCTTAGTTTTCTTCTTCTAATTCTAATTCTAACTCAAAATCTTCTATTGATTCAATCATAATTCATCATAATACATCCAATAATTCATCAGATACATAAGGAAGAACACAATCTCATGCAACCATAGTGCAAGAAATTCAAGAATAGAAGCAGAATCCTACCTCTTTGGAGTATGACTTTGCTGAATTGGAGTTTGGATTGACGAAACCTTGACCAAGCTTGGAGATTTGATGGAGTGGGTTGAGAGAGGAAAAGAAAAGAGAGAGTTGGAGTGAAGTATGCAACGTGAGAGAAAAATCTGAAGAGGAGAAGGAGAGTGTGTTATATAAGCATGAGTAGTAGTTAACTTGGAAGGTTTTGATTGGCCTCTAAACATAAGGCTGAGTTTCAGCCAACCTTGCCCTCTTCTTGTGACCAAACTACTCTCCACGTCGTCTTATTTGTGCGGTAGATTTGCTCTCCATGTTGCCTAAAGTGGGACTAGTTTCCAGTATATTCTAAAAATGAAATCAGAACTCGTACTCTTTATAAAGTCGGAATTCGTGAACATCCTACATATGAAGTCGGAACCCGGGAATATCAGGCTGGGAATAGACCCTATGAGGTCGGAACTCGGCAATTTCAGAATGCATCAAACCCAAATGCTTGAACTCGGAAGTCGGGATGTTTAGGCATAAAGGTGTAAATGGTACCCGAGTAGGAAACCTTATGCCTGAGTCCATGAAATCGGAAACTATGTACAGTATTTTGATCCATGAGGTATGAAGTCGGAGCTCGCGTGTATTCTTGCTTGAAACCTGGAGATAAGTTACGAGATCGGGAATGGGTCTGTTTTCCTCTGAGATATGAAATTAGACATCGGAAATCACCCCACGTTGTTCGGTCTCGAATGTTAAACTCGGAAGTTGTAGAAGTAATCCAGTTGAAGTCGGAAGTCGTAGACATAGGTGAGACGAACTCGAAAATCGGAGAATGTCCATAAGATGAAGTCGGAAATTAGGAGTAGTCAAGATTAGATGAAATCGGAAATCGGAGGTCAAGTCAGAAGTGAAGAAAATGCTAAGGTCGGAAGTCGGAAATTGATTGAACATGGAAGACGAACTCGGAAATCGAAAATGGTACCAGTTTATGTGAAATTCGAAGATGAAGTCGGAAATTGAAATTGATCAAACCTAAAGGCGAAGTCGGAAATTGGAAATGGGATGTTACATCTACCATGTGTCTTGGGCTAAAATAGTTGAGGAATAAGATAGTATCTTGGTCAAGATGGCTTGGGATAGAGGAAATATAGAAGAATATACGTGGGAGTTGGAGTCTGAGATGAAGTACGAGTATCTCGACTTGTTTACAGCTAACAAATTTTGAGGGCAAAATTCTTTTTAAAGGTGAGGAGAAATATAATATCCTCAATTTTTTGTTGTGCCAAATTACCTCAGTAATCCTGGGTAATTAGGTACTTAAAAAGAAATTATGAGATTAAGGCCTAATTAAGGGATTAACAAAGTGATTATGAGTTAATTATGAGGAGGAAAGTTAAGAGAATGCTTAATTAAAATTAGAGAATCTTTAGTTAAGCAAGTAAAGCCCTTAATAGCTTAATTGAGTACTAATCATACATAACTAGCTTAATCGAGTTTAATTAAGGATAATTAAGCTTAATTGTAAGATTAATTTTTGTTAATCATGATCACAAGAGTTAATCACTAATCCTTGCTTGATCATGTTAATTAAGTTGCAAGAGCACTTAATCACATCATTAAATTCAAATTTAGTCAACTAGACAATAAAGTAAAGAGTGATGTCATTAAAGGATAAAGCATTAGACAAGAGTGCTTTATTTAAAAGTAAGTACATGATTTTATTAGATGGGATAGCACGAGAAATGGGGTTGAATTGTGCTTTCAAGAGACTTTAACATCTGATTTTGTAGAAGTGATTATGTTAGTTTATAAAATAGTTTAGTTATATGTAAAATAGAAATAAACTTTATTTCAGATAAAGTTGAAATTAGAGTTGAACCTATGTGAAAAACTCAAATAACAAGAACAAGGATAGAGATAATCATACAAGTGATTCTTATACTGGTTCGGCCAAATCACTTGGCTAGTTCTAGTCCCCAACTCTTTGTTAAGATTTTATACTTTGAGTATTCTTTGTCCAAGCTTTTTACAAGCAAGTAGTCTTTTTCCATGCCTCTCTAAGCTTTATAATCCAGTAGTATTTTCCTAGTTTTTCCAAGCTTCTTACTAACTACTACCGGGTCCAGATACAAATGATGTGAATAAAATGTTTTGTTTGAACACTCACACTAGCTTTCTCAGTAGAGAATGGATGATGAAGTACTTTGTGTGAGACTTCTCTAAATTCCCAAAGAGAGAATATTATCTATTACAGACCAGAAGAAAAGATTTTCTTATATCTTAAAGTTACAATAAGTAACTTTTTGGTGCTTTAGAAACTTGAGAAGGATGAAGAAAGGAAGCTCTTTTTACATAGAAAATATTCAAAGAGTCTAACTATTCTTTGTTCGATTTCCAGCCTTATATAGACTTTGAAATATGACCATTGAAGCTTGCAGAACTTGATCCTTATGATCCTTTTGGTCTACTAGTCTACAACTGGATAGAAAAAAAATAGCTTTCCTTCTTCCCGTTCTTCAAAACTTGCATATAAGTAAAAAAGTAGCCGTTTGTTGATTTGCCAACTATTCAAACTTGTCAGCACCTTTTTTACATCTTGTCAAATCACCTTTTTGACTTTTTTGAATGTGTCTATTCAAGCGTGCAGAGGAAGCTTTGAAGGTGTAACACTTCGTGAGAAGTATATCTTTGGAGATTTTCCCTTCTGAACAAAGTCATCTTTTTGAATGAACAATGTTCGCTCTTGAGGCATCATTTTCCCTTCCGATATTGCAGTTTCATCCTTCTGAACCTTCTTTCTTATTTCTTTCATGATAACTCAAGAAGTACATAAGGCATATATTCTATATCAAGTATATTTTCAAAGTAACAATGGATAACATGACTGTTGATTCTTGAGCATATAATGCACATGATTGACAAAGAAACACTCATAGAAACAATTCGTTCATATATATAGCAAGATTAGCTTAAACTCTGATTTAGTATTCATCAAAACGTTAATGCTCATTCTAGTTTACAACCATAGAATGGTTTCTGAAGGGCATTAGAGCTAACAATCTCCTCCTTTTTGATGATGGCAGGTCAGTATTTAAGAAAAGGTCTTGCTAAAAAAATAACGAGCACGAATTGTTGTTCAGAGAAAATAACTTTCTAAAGAATAATGATACTCATACTATCAAAAAAAGTGCATGGGATTCTTTTGTCGTGTACAATTATCATTGAACCAAAATGATGTTTCTAATCATATTAGAGCAACAGTTCAGATAGTTCAAATCAGATCCAAATAATCAGAAAAATTATTTAGCAAGAAATTATATCCATACATATTCCATAATCTTTTAGCAGAATACTCTCAAAGTAACTAAGCAACTTTCATCTTAATCAGTTTAGATATGAAAGCAAGTATTAGAGCAACTATTATAGCATTTAATAACTCACATATTAGATCATATAAAGGCTCACATAATATAGTTGCAGTGAAAAAAAAAATTGATCAAGAGATATGAAAGCATAAGTGATAGAGAAATAAATATAACTGAACATAAACTGTAACTGAATTGTAAACTAATAATAAAGTGTCCAAACAGGAATAAAATAAAGAGATGTTTCTAGAATGAAAATACTGAATAACTTTTTCTGAGATATGGGAAAGAAAAAAATGAGTCCTAAAAGGCTAATGTATGCAAATTTATGTATGCTTGCTCCCCCTCAGCGTGTGCTCACCCTCAGCCTAAAATTAGACTTCTCTAAAATAAGTTCTCTCCCTTGACATCATCAAAACAATGAGAATGTGGGATCATGGAAAAGTCATCACTGATTGCATTTGCCTTTCTGAAGAGTCTTCAAAATCTGTAACATGAGCTGCTCAATCTTAGCCAATCTGCTATCGAGCCTTCCTTGATGAGCTTGAAGTTTAGCCTGATTAGCCATGATAGTATGCTAATTGGCCAAGAGTGGATCCATTTGGACTTCAGTAACATTTAAAAGAACTTCAGCAAATGAAGCATCTCCAGTATGCACCTTTTTAGTGTGCTGGCTATGACCAACTAAGGGTTGTTGAGGCTCAATAATAGCAGGAGTAGCAAGAAATTCTTGAAAGGCTATGGCAATAGTAGGTTGGGGCATTGGAGTTGTCTGAGGCACAATCTCAGATTCAGCTACAGCAGGTCCAGATTCTAGTTCTGCTACTAGAACATGTGTCATTTCTAGTGTAGGCTCAGCTGGTTGAACCAATGATTTTTCCTGATTTAAAGTAATCAAAGGTAGGCTTGAAGGTTGGATGACAGGATGTGCTGATCGTCTTGTAGATTCCTTTGAAAGCAAAACAATCCTTTTCATTTCAGAGGGTGGATTGACATCTTCAATGACAATGAAATCTTATTCTACCTCCAAGGAAGCAGATGAGCTTCTTGTACCTTTGGCTGAGTCACTAACTCCAGTAGCTTTGTCTTTTTGCCTCTATAGCCATGCTTCTGTTCTCAGCCCGTCTTGAGCTACTTGAGCTCTTCTTGCAGGAGTGGGAGGAGATTCACTAGAAGGTTGTACAAAGGCTTTCCGCAAGGGCTTCTTCCCCTTCCTTTTGATTTTATAGTCCTCATCTTTATCTAAAGTTTCAGCTTCAGGTTGTTTTGGTTGCTCATGAAGAGGTTGTTCCCTGATTATAATTCCTCTTTCTCTTGGTCTGGAGGATCTTGGTTTAGGTTTTGCAGTTGCAATAGCATTCACAGGCTATGCAACAATGGCTGAAATGTCATCTTTTACACTAGAGGAGGAGGATTCTTCAATAATCTCCTCTTACTGACTCTCCTCTCCTTAGAGATAGGTGAATGACTCCTCTCATGCCTATTTTTTGTTATGACTTCTTCAGAAGGTTTGGATTTTACCTTCTGAAGAGAAGCTTGTCTTTTCCTTGGCTCCTTTTTCTCTTCTTTCTTCTTTTTCTTCTTCTCTTCCTCTTCCTTCTTCCTTTTCTTTATCTCTCCTTCTATGTCAAGGCCTTGAAATTTTAACCCCATGGCAGAGAATGTTTTCTTAGTGGTTGTAGAGCATTTCTCATCCTTCTTGTGACCATCTACAGGAAGTTGTGTAACATCCCCACTTTTCTTAATATAGCATAATAAGAAATTTGACTTATTTCACCAAGACAGTGTGAGAATTTCTTGAGCAACACTATTCCATGATGATCCTTACATTAAGAACTATAGGACGACATGACACTGCCATGGAAATTATGGTACTGTCGTATACTAAAAATTAAGAAATGACAAAAATGCCCTTGTAGTGTAAACTTTTGTTATTTGTAGTGTTGCCCTAGAACTTTTAGTAATTACACATTGACCCCAGAGGTTACTTCTACCTTGACCCCAGAACTTTTTAGAAAATGATATTTAGGTCCCCATATCTGTAGAATTAACAGAATAGCATTTTAAACGGGGTATAATCATATAGCAAAATTATAGAAAACTAAATCTCAACTAATTGAGCCATGGAGGCATCCAAGTGTAAAATGACATGGGATTTCCTTAGACTTGCTCAAAATTACAAAAGTGCCATTAGTTATAGAAAACAAAAAATATAGCAGAAACTCCGATAGAAAATAGACAAAAAACGCTAAAGGGTTTACGAAAGGCCAAAAACTACCCAGAAGACCCCAAAAAATTCTAGAAAAATTATCAATACATTTTTAATGTATTTTTGAACGTAATTATCAATTTTTAGCAAATTTGAGCAATATTTGCATAATTACACAAAAATAACCTTACCGGGGTGCAAAATGAGCCCCGAAAACCCTATAAGACCACTTTATTTTACATACGGCAAAGAATCAACAAAGTTCCGGACTTGGGCTTGAAGGACCATGTGATTGGACCTCAAATTAGGCCTTGGCAGCTGTAGCTTTGGGCCAAAAAGTTTTTGAAATTAATTTGGGGCTAATTACACTTAATTACACCAAAAAGGCCAAAAATGCTTCATAAATCATAAAATAAATTAAATAAAAATGCAAAACCCTAATCCTAACCCTAAGCAAACCCTAACCATGCCCCAACTAGACCCCAAACAGCCCCAAAATGTGCAGCCACCCCTTTCCTCCTTCCTCCTCCATTTTCTTCCAAAAATACCACAAAACCTTCATCCTTTTCAATCATTGTTAAGCACCATCATTCTAAACCCTTAAAACTCACATATAAGCCCCCAGCAAGCAGCAAGAATCACATGGAAGTTGCTGTCCCAGCCTAGGTTCTATTCAAGTTTCAAGAGATAATTCAAGTAAGGTTTGTCTTTTCATTCTTTGGTTTCATCTGAGTTCTATGCATTTCTATGTGTTATTTGAGTCTTGAAACTTTTATTCTCAGTGCATATATTCATGCTTTTAAGTTCTAAATAATCATGGTTGGGTTGGTTTTTAATAGTTTCTCTTAAGTATTTGAGATTCTAAACATGCACTTGTGTGTTCTTAAGGTGTATGAACATGTTTTCTTGCAAGAGTTTGAGTTGAATCTTCTTGTGCCTCACTATGTGACTCATGGCCATATGAGCCCTGAGGGGTATTTGGTTTGTTTAATTTAGTTTCATGAGGTTTCCATGTTCTTTTGATGAAGCATAATAACATGATTTTGAATGATTATGAGTAAAAAATCCTTGAATTTGTGCAAAGTAAACCCACGGCCTCACTTAGGGCAGAGGGTGTTTCATTTTTTTTCATGTGTTCTTGTGTGTTATTAGATTGTATAAATGATATTCCAATTCCTAATATGGTGCACTTAACATTTAGAGGCTTGAATCTTGATTTTGAGCACAAAAGACTTTTGTTTCCTCTTATTTTCATTTTCGGCCATATGCAGGGCAGCCACCTTATGCCATGTTTTTGTGATGTTTTGGGTTGTATTTTGATGAAATTTAAGTGTTAGATCCATATAGATATGTATCCCTTTGTTTGTAAAGCACAAGAACTTGAAAATACATGATTTTGGTCATGTTTTGTGAGGTTGGTGCATGATATACGAGAAACAATTATGGAGCTGCATCTTGTCTCATGTTTTCTACTTGGTTTTGGGGTTGTCTTTATGCCTTTCCTCTTAATTGATTAAAGAATAATGCTTTAATATGTTGGTGTGATTTATTTGAGCTTGAAACTTGAATAGATTCCAATTTAAAAAATATATAAGCTAACTTAATCTCATATATGTTTGCTGCCCTGGTTTGTGCATTAATTTCCAGCATGTCTACTCATGTATTAAAAGTGTACAAAATTGTTATTTTGAGGTCACATAATCTATAGTTTAATTATATGTGATTATATGTTCTTTATACATGACTTTGGGTGCACAAAATCTATGTTTTTAGTGGTTTTAGGGCAGCAACTTTGCTCAATTTATTCTTTGTATTTTAAGTGTTCAAATGGTTGGTGTTATATGTCTTGGATAATGAGTTTTCATTAGTAAAAGCTTTTGGTAAAATAAGTGCAAGATACATGCTATTTTCTTACTTGACTCACTTGATGCACATGAATACATGTAACTATAATTTCTGTACCTTTTTGGCTGTGACATTCATACATGAATTTAAAAGTGTTGTCATGTTCTTAAGTAATGGTTTGATGCTTAAGAATCCATGTTTGCATGTTAAGTGTTTCTAAGACAAGTTTCATGTGATTTTGAGTTAGTTTTCAAAATTAAAAGCTTAATTTCATATTACTCTATGTTTGGACAGCAAGTATCCTAATCTTAATTCTTCCATTTTAGTGTTTTATAAACCTTATTTGATGTCTTGAATTATGTATTTTCACTTGATTAATATTTGTGCACAAGTTTGAGAAGTTTAGAAGCAAAATACCTTGTTTTTCACCATATATGTGGTTTCGGCTATATGCTTCTTTTTAGTATGAAAGTTGTTTTAATTACTTTGCTTTGATGAAAGGTTTTCAAATCTTTAAGCATGTTTGAATTAGCTTGGTTTATGTGTTAGTTTCTTTTGGGACCATTAAGACATAATAAGCTTCTAAAAGACACTTAAAATAAACAAGGACCTATGCATTGGAGTTTATGACCCTATGGACTTGACCTATGCTATTGGACTATGTGTGGACTTGCTTGAATGATTAAGAGACTTGAGACTTGTTTGACTTATTTGAGACTAGCTATGGTCTTACCTATGCTTTGGAGTAGAGTACCTATGCTTTGAATTATGGACCATGGACTTTCGACCATAGACTTAAACACACATCTAATCACATGAATAAATCTTAATTATAAAGATGTAAGCTAAGGTCCCATTAGAACTTTCATGTAAGCTAGCTAGTTCCTTGCTTGAAGTGGTTTTCTTAAGGCTTTGGTTTATTATCAAGCAGTTTTCCTAAAAGCTTTGTTCTATAATTAAAGGAGTCTTTGTGAGATGTTTGCAAGATGTTTTAAGGCTTTTTTGTAACTTGTGCTTGCATGTCTAAAATTACATGAGTATATGTCTAATATGGTAGTAAGCATTTTTGAATATGTTCTTAAGAATTGGCTTTGAATATATGCTATTACATGTATATGCATGTGATATGAGTATCAGTAGAGAATGGTTTATGCTCAAAGTTTTGGAATTGATACTAGCATAAAAGATAATGATATTCGATTTGGATTGATTTTGATATAAGCCTATTGTAGTGTGTACATGAACATGCTTATGGTTTGAGTTCACGATTTGATAGTTCATCAATCTCTGAGTATGTGATCAGTGTGTGTAAGCTTGCTACAATGGTCTTAATTAAGAGTGTACGAAGAACATGTATTAAGTATGCCTCTATGCATGAGTATGAGTATCCTTGATGTGCACTATATGATTTTAGAATGATAACGAAGTGCTTGATTGTGCACTATGTGAAAAGTATATGGCGTATGTGGTAGTGCACTAAAAGTTGATCTATGTCTCGTGGCCTAGAATTATGTGATTCCATAATTACTATGAGGTAGTTATGCAATATGTGGTGGCTATGAAATATTTGTGCACTACACGATGAAATTGAAATATATATATATATATATATATATATATATATGCACTATGTGACTAAATGTGAGATATATGGTTGCTATAAGTGATAAATGAATAAGTAAGTGTATCAGCCCCACCATGCAGTGGACAAGCCACATATTTCATTAAGTGACACCATGGGCCCTTCCAAGATAGCGGATTAGGACACGATGATCACTATGTCTGGCAATGGATTGAAACGACACCCTGGGCCCTACCATGATAACAAATAAGGACACGGTGTTCGTTATGTGATCGCCTTGGGCCATGGCAAGATAGTGGATCAAGACATGGTGATCACAAAGTGATGCCTTGGGCCCCGCCAAGATAGGGGACAAGGACATGGAAATTGCTGATCTGACTAGGGAACGCCCTAGTAAAGAGAGCTCTCGCAGATCCGAATTATGGATATAGACCCTGCAGACTTCAGCCATTAATTATGAGATTTTATTAGTGATTATGATATTTGTGTTATTGCTTTACTATTTATATTTATGACTATGAACTGCCATCTTTTTTGACATTATGCAATGACTGCAAAAAATAATTTATCTCATTTTCTACCTGTGAACTTATCATAGGTTATTTTCTGGCTAAACATTCTGATGATTTTATATGTGAATTAAATTATTATGTGCCATGCATATTGCTACACTCCTGCCTTCTTCTTAGCATTTTTGGGATGGAGCGGAACTTCCTTGGAAACACCGCTCTACTGGGAGATTTCTATCACCCTATTTTCTTGGTGCTTCCAGATAACATGATTCGCTATAGTGATGAAGATAACAGTAGCACAAGACCTTGCCCTTGCGAGGAAGCAGATTATGTAGCTGATTGTGTATTAGCTTCTTGAGAAGTTATGGGCATCAGTGTCTGTCCTCTAACTTGTAACTCAAGTGTCTCTATTTTAGTTGTAGAAATGTATCTGAATAATAGATATTTATAATGATCAGTTGTTTTAAGCTTAGGTTTCGTATGGATGTAATGTAAAGTAATTACTTAATTCATATTTAGAATTGATAAATGAATTTAATATATATTGGATCAACTAACTAAATCTAGAAAAGAGTTTTGTAGCTTTAAAAAAAAAAATACTCAAATTTCACTTAAGGTTAGGGTGTTACAAGTTGTACTTTTGCAAAGATGCATGTAAAGAGCATCCCATAAGCAAAGCAGCATGACTCCTTCTTGAATCATCAATGGTAGTGAGCATATAGTCCAGAATCAACCTTGTTAGGTTTATCCTTCTTCTTGCCATGAGATAGAACATGACCATATGGCCCATTTTGGTCATGACATTAGTGTTACCCATCCTGGGAAGCACCGTGTATTGGACAACAGAATAAATAGCGCTAACATTTGATAGAAGAGAGGCAGTGTGAATATTTCTTACTTGCATGTCTCGTCTACCAGTAAGAACTTCATAGACTTCATCCTCAGAGACTTCGACTTATTCCCACCATTTTATACCACCTCGACAGAGAACACCTTCATTTTGAGTGTTGGTGATATAAGCAAGATCATAAGGAAGCACTTGAATCTCAAAGCTTCCAATGATGCTCCTAATAGATGCGTTGTCTTCATCAAATGAGACAAGAGCACTCTAGAATGCAGTAACCACGCTAATGTACACATCTTATGAAATTATCAAAAATCGTTACAACCTTGGAACTCAAAAGCTTCTATAATCTGAGGAAGGGATAAGAAGTTTTCCATCTCAAAAATTCTTCCAATCACAATGGGCCGAATAAACAAATGCCTGTGAAATCTTGTTTGCATTTCATCATCATCGAACATATAAGGGACACTATAATCTCCTTCTTTCATCATGATGATTGAAATGGTATAGGGTTGAAAGTGATAGAAGGAAAGTGTTTGTGCTAGGTGTATAGGGTGAAGAGCGAAGGTAGAAGAGTTTGTAAATGGCAAAGATGAATAGTGAGGAGTTTTCTTAGTTACTTGGGAGAGACTGATGGTTAAAGTAAGTGAAAGGTTTCAATTGAAATGCTACCATTTCAGGTTAAGTGAGTTTTTTAGTTTTCTCGCTTCTAGAGATTACAGCAAATGTGTAATCATGGAGCTAACTAAAACAATGCACGTCACAAGACAATTTTATTTCTCCAAAAACCAGACATTGATGAGAACCTCTTATCATCTTTCTAGAGAGATACGTCAAATTATGCCCATTGTGAAGATCTATTTCTTGAATAAATCAATCCGAAACTATTTTTCTTGATCTCGTCTTCACATTATTCTAAAGTAATCTTTCTAAAGGACATCTAATCCTAACTTGAGCTTGACTTCAAACTTTCTCAATTAGGTAGATCACTAGTTTTGAATTTACTTTCTAAACCATTGTAAGAAAAATATTTTAAGTTAGTTCTTTGAATGTTTTCTTGAATGTGATCTTTCTGAGCTACATATTTGAGTTGTAGAACTTTCTCCAAATAGCAAATCTAGTAAGATGCGGCAATCTCAACATTTACCTTTTGCTCAAGAGAAAGGGAGGTACCAGATGCAATGAATATGAATGATTTAAAAACTAATCATGTTCAAAAGGTTCCTTATATGACAGAAACGATCTTCAGCTAAGGGTTTTGTAAAGATGCCAGCAATCTGACTTTCATTGTTAATAAATCTTAGCTCAATATCTCCTTTCTGAACATGATCTCTTATGAAATGATGATTGATGTCAATGTACTTAGATCTAGAATGTTGAATGGCATTCTTTGTGAGATTAATTGCACTAGTATTATTACATAGGATAGGGACTTTAGTATCCCTGGAATTGAAATCTTCTAGTTGTTGCTTAATCCACAAAATTTGAGTACTGCAATTTAGAATAGACACATATTTAGCCTCTGCAGTTGAAAGAGTAATAGTGTTTTACTTCTTGCTTGACCAAGTTATCAATGACTTTCCAACAAAGCAATAGCAACCACTAGTACTTTTCCTTTCAACTTATCTCTAGTGAAATTAGCATCACATTATCCTGTAACAGTGCAAATAGTAACTTTCTCGTACAAAAGGCCAAGAGTACCAACTAAATATCTCAGAATCCTCTTGACAGCATTCAAGTGTAATTGTTTGGGATTAGATTGAAATCTAACACAAATTCCCACACTTAATTGCAAGTTAGGTCTACTTGTAACATCCGCGATTTCCGACTTCTGATCCCCTCTATTGTTGATATTTCCGATTTCCGAGTTGCCTTACATTCCGCTTCCGACCTCAATATTAGCTTCGACTTCCGACTTCGTTTCAAGGCTTACAAGGGACTTCTTCCAATTTCCGACCTCATGCATGCAGCTTACGGTCTCCGATTTAATGAATGAAGCTTACGATTTCCGACCTTGTAAGCATGTATAAATTTTGACCTCGTCAGTATGAATTCCGATTTCCGATTTCAAGAGCTGAAATGAAGTGACTGATGCTTCCCACTTGCTAGTTCGTCTTCGATTTCAGCACAATTTACGACCTCCGACCTTAGCGATCAAAGAGCAAAATGTTCGATTCCCGACTTCTTTCCTAAGGCTCAAATGAACTGGCTATATTCCGAATTCCGACATTATGATTCACAAATGGTACGAGATCCGATCTTGAGTCCAATATTAGTAGCTCCCACTTCTATATCTTTTCGAGTTCCGGGACAGAAATTTTATAATTTCCGAGTTCCGACCTTAAGTGCTTGGCTTCAAACCAGGCTCTGCTTTCAAGTTTCAATTAGACTGGATGTTTTCTGAGTTCCGACTTCATATACAGGAGGTTCACGAGGTCCGACTTTATAGAGCGTACGAGTTCCGATTTCGTTTCCAGAATATGCTAGAAACTACTCCCACTTTAGGCGATGTGGAGAGTGATTCTACCACACAAAGAGGGCAACGTGGAGAGTAAGGTTGGCTGAAACTTGGCCTTATGTTTAGAGGCCAATCAAAATCTTCCAAGTTAACTCCCACTCATGCCTATATAACACACCCTCCTCCTTTGATTCAGACCCTCATTCATGTTGCATTCCTCTTCTCCTTCAGCTCTCTTTCTCTCTTACTCACACATCCAAAACTCAAGCTAAGTTCCAGCCTTATTCACCCAACCTCCAAGAATTCAGCACAAAACGCTTAAATCAAAGGTAGGGGTTTTTAATTTCTTGCATCAAATCCATGCACTTGGCTGGCTGGGCTGAATCATTTTCACCTTAATTGATGTGTGAATTGAATAATTATGTTTGGATTAATAGAAGATTTTGAGTTAGAAGTAGAATTAGAAGAAGAAAACTAAGAGGATTAAATGGATGGAGGTGCTGTCTTGGTGGAGAGTCCACGGCAGTCCATATGTCGGAGCGTATGGCGCCGCCTACAATCGGTCAAATCCGATGAAACTATTTTTAGATGAAACTAGACATCTAGGGATTTCCATAGACATATCATATAAGGGTTTTGGATCAGAATTGAGGAAGATATGAATTTTTGAATCTCGACCTAGGGTTTTGACTCTGGCTCCGGGCAGATTAGGTTATTTAGGGTAGAACTCGACCTATACTGCATGAAAATGAGTGAAACCAACTTTGTTGGAAAGCTTACACATAGGAGAACAATATCCAAAGAAATTCCGAGTTTGTTATTAACTCAGTTGTTCCCAGTGATTTGAAGAAGTTACCCTATGTCCAAACCAGGCCAACACAGGGCAGTTCAGAAAGGCTAAGTTTCGGGGCTTGTAACTCGAGCCCTACTAAGGCAAATGAAATGGAACTTTTTGTATATGAAAGGTTGTCCTGTTAGCTTTAATATGAGGCCAATTTCGTCTGATTTGAGTGAGTTTTCGATTTTTAGTGAATTTCTACTTTTAGTTGCCTGATTCTGGCTAGCCAATGGGCAGGCCGAGATAAAGTTTAGATATCTTGAGTTATAGACACCGAAATTGGATGGGACCAAAGAGGTTACAAAATAGACACACAACCCTGTAATATACTCAAATTTGAGGTCCAAATGAGTTAAAATGAAATTGTGGCATGAATTACAAGAACCGGGTTGGTTAAGTATGCTGAGGCAGGATTTCTGCCTTAATGAATTTGATATGGATTTAAGTTCTATGTTGGAATATAAATGTGAATTTGTGTTCCTTGTGATAAATTGATGTATTGATTGGCTGGCACTATTCATGGGGAAGCGGACACGTTCCGTTATGCTGCCGAAATTTCGGTAGAACCCATGTACAAGTTATGAATTACATGCTAATGCATATGCATTCTTAAGAAAGCCATGAAAGTTATGAAAAGAAGTATGTTATTATGCAAGTTCCATACTACTTGGGCCAGCCCCGGATAGAAAGTTAATGGGAATAGATCGGTGGGAAGATCGGGGAAAGTAAACCCGGCATTCCTATATAGGAACGAGCTTGATCCTGATAAGCAGACTATTACCCAGGAGTCTAAAATGGCCAAGAACTCCCAGGGGACCAAGAGAGATGGAAAATGATAGAAAGTAATGAAAGAGTCTATGAAAGAAAGTTCAAGAATGAGTCTACATGATTATATGAATGCATGAACACATGAAATAGTTACATCAAGATGTTTACAATTGTCAGTTATAATTGCCCACCGCTATTCATTCATTTATTTCGTTCATCATTCTATGTATCAGTATTAGTAATCTATGTTGTTTCTTAAGCCGATTAAAGTAAAATTGAACATTGCCTCGGACCAGACATGTTTTTAAACTCATGAAAATGGACTTTTTAGCTTGAACACATATTTTCATAATTAAGTAAAACCCGAGATAACTGAGAATGTATGTGATGTCAGTATTAGTATAATCAAACCCTACTGAGAATCTTCTTGAAATTCTCACCCCTTTTGCATCTCCCGCATCATTCTCAGACTCTGGCGATGGACTCCACACAGCCGGTTCGTGCAACTTTCGTTTGTACTTATTCAGCGACAGGAACTTTGATGTTCCTTTACACCATCCCCTCTTCAACCCTGCTACCCGTAGATATTGCCATCCCTCTACATATGGCGCACTCCACATCCTGCACCTCCCGGCATCAGCTCCCGCTGGCCCTCGCTCGAGTCACCACCGCAGCGGTCCCGACATCGTCGAGTTCAGAGTGACCCTCCGAGGCCACCGGCTCATCGCCCTCTTCCTCCTCGGGACCTAGCGCAGACTATACTCTGGCCGAGCTTTGGCATGGCTATGACTACTGACAGAGTAGCTTAGCGGCAGGGATGTTGTACAAGATGACCTCTTTTTGGACAAAGATGTAGCTTTGGGTCATGGGTTTGACTGTAGAGTTAGTAGTAGATTACGAAATGTCCTTTGAGGACCATAGGGTATATTGGTAGATGAGGGCAGTATGGTCTTTTGATACGCCAGCCCATGTATGTATTTCTACTTTAAATCTTTGTACATAAACCTAAAGCAGTTGATTTACGATACATATACATGTTTACACGTATGCAGTAACATTGTTGTACTATACTTATCTTGGTGATATTTTGTTTGTTTCATTTTTAATATAACAAGACAGATCAAGTTTCGTCAATGAGACGATTTAAAGAGAAATTAAAAACAAGAAAGGTAAGTAAAGTATCAACACGTAACACAACGACTAGTTTCATGCTATGACTTAAGCATAACATAAAATTAGTAGGGTGTTACATTTTGGTATCAGAGCAGTTCGTCCTAGCTAAGGCCTGAGGATTGAACTGACTATGCTTCGCGCATATTCTGTACTTTAGTTGATAATGTGCACCAAATCTTGCCTGTATGGTGGAGATATAGTTGTGCATATATATGAAGTGCCTGACCGGGTGGGCTGTTACTTACTAGCACATTAAACTTAGTATTGAGCCTGATCAACTCAATAACTTTTGTTTTGTGTGTTCAGAACTTAATGGCTTCCGGAAGGCCAGAAGACCACGTCGAGTAACACGCTCCAGAGAACCCGATTGACGTGATGGCCACAATGCGGGAAATGGCTCAAGCAATGCGAGAACAAGCCGCAGCAGCTCATCAAATGATGGAGCAGCTTAGCAGGCGGCCTGCAGCAGGCTGTGAAGGAAACCCACGAGGTCCAGAAGCAAACCTGGACTACCTCCGGTTTGCGGAGTTTAGGAAGGCAAATCCACCAAGTTTCCGAGGGGCATACGACCCGGATAAAGCTGACGAGTGGATCAAAGCCATGGAGAAGATTTTCTCCGTCTTGGATTGCTCGGATCATCAGAAAGTGACTTTTGCCACTTACACGCTTGAAGCAGACGCCGAGTTCTGGTGGAACAGCGTACGAAGGTTGTTCGAGGAATCTCAGACAGTGGTCACCTGGACAATGTTCAGGGATGTATTTTACCAGAAGTACTTCCCCGCTTCAGTTCGAAATGCCAAGGAACTCGAGTTTATGCAGCTGCGTAAGGAAATCGGACAGTATCCGAATATATTGCCCGATTTGAGGAGCTATGCAAATTCTCCACCATTTACCAGAGGAACCCAGATGAAGCCTGGAAGTGCATCAAATTTGAAGGTGGGTTACGAGAGGACATTCTCACCGCAATCAGCCCGATGGAGATCAGGGATTTCCCTACATTAGTGAACAAATGCCGACTTGTGGAGGATTGCCACCGGTTAGCTGCACCAGGGCATTTGGTGGGAATTTCAAGAGGGGTTAGCCGCAGGCCTAAGATTCAAGCCCAATGCACAACTACAGCGGAGATTTCCGCCAAGAGGCAACAAAGGCAAGCAGCCTCAAAGGCCTTTTCCAAATTCAACTTGCACAAAATGCGGTAAGAATCATGGTGATCGGCCGTGCTTGGCAGGCCAGAATGTCTGTTATGGATGTGGCAAGCCAGGCCACAAAATTTACGAGTGTCCAACCAGGAACTCATCACAGTCGCCTCGACCCCAGCGACAAGGACGGGTCTTTACTATGAATGCGGAAGAAGCCAATAAGTCAGAAGGATTGATCCAAGGCAATTGTGATGTGAATGGTGAGACTCTAACTGTACTCTATGATTCGGGTGCCTCACATTCATTTATTTCTCATGATTGTGTAGCTGCTTTGCAATTGCCAATTTCTGAATTACCTTATGATCTGTTGGTTTCTACTCCTACCAATGGGCCTGTTAGAACTAGTCAAATGTGCATCAAAGTTCCTCTTCGAATTGAGGGCAGGACCTTTGCCGTTAATTTGATTTGCCTCCCTCTATCTGCTCTCGACGTAATTTTGGGCATGGATTGGCTTTCTGCCAATCATGTTGTACTCAATTGCTCTGATAAAACGGTGGTACTTCCCTCTGTCTTACTTTCTGAATCCCAAACCGCAATACTCTTCTATCTGAACTCTTTCAGGCCAAAGGATCAGGGGTATATCCTCTTGTCAACTAATGCGGTAGAAGCTGATCAGGAATTGGAGAAGATTCCGATTGTCAGGGAATACCCGGATGTTTTCCTAGAGGATATTCCTGAATTCCCTCCAGAGAGAGAAATTGAGTTTACCATCGAGTTGGTTCCAGGTGCGGGACCAATATCCATAGCTCCGTATCGAATGTCACCTATGGAGCTGACGGAACTAAAAAGACAAATCGAAGAGCTTTTAGAAAAGGGATTCATACGACCAAGTGCGTCGCCATGGGGAGCTCTGGTCTTGTTGGTCAAGAAGAAGGATGGAAGCATGCGCTTATGCGTGGATTATAGGCAGTTGAACAAAGTGACGATCAAGAACAAGTATCCGCTGCCGAGGATTGATGATCTCATGGACCAACTACAGGGTGCAACGGTATTCTCCAAGATCGACTTGCGTTCTGGATATCACCAAATTCGAGTTCGGGAACAAGATATCCCTAAGACAGCTTTTCGAACTCGTTACGGGCACTATGAATACACCGTGATGTCGTTTGGGCTGACGAATGCGCCAGCGGTATTCATGGATTACATGAATCGAATATTCCGCCCATATCTGGACAAATTTGTAGTGGTCTTCATCGATGATATACTTGTCTACTCAAAGACGGAACAAGAACATGTGGAACACTTACAGCTAGTTCTGCAAATTTTAAGAGGAAAGAAGCTCTATGCCAAGTTATCCAAATGTGAATTTTGGATGAAAGAGGTAAAATTTCTTGGCCACGTAGTGTCATCTGGAGGAATCTCTGTCGACCTCAAGAAAGTAGAAGCGATTACAATCGGGAGAGGCCAACTACTGATCTCTGAAGTTAGAAGTTTTCTGGGCTTAGCTGGATATTATAGGCGATTCGTTAAGGATTTTTCTCGAATAGCCTTGCCTTTGACCAAGCTAACCAGAAAGAATGTCCCTTTCGAGTGGATGCCGGAGTGTGAACAGAGTTTTCAGGATTTGAAGAGAAGGTTGACCACGACACCAGTGCTAGCTTTACCAGACCCTTAAGGACCTTTTGAGGTCTACTGCGATGCTTCGCAAAAAGGGTTAGGATGTGTGTTGATGCAAGCTGGAAGAGTGGTCGCGTATGCCTCCAGGCAATTAAAGCCACACGAAAGGAATTACCCGACTCATGATCTTGAATTAGCAGCAGTAGTGTTTGCTTTGAAAATATGGAGACATCACCTGTATGGAGTAAAGTTCGAGGTCTTTTCTGATCATAAGAGTTTGAAGTACCTTTCCGATCAGAAAGAATTGAATATGAGGCAGCGGAGATGGATAGAACTCCTTAAAGACTACGAGTTTGAATTGAAATACCACCCAGGTAAGGCGAACATCGTGGCAGATGCGTTAAGCAGAAAATCATTGACTGTCACGTGGATGATGATTAAAGAGATGGAACTTATTGAAAGTTTCCGGAATCTTAATTTGGGAATTCTTATAACTCCCAAGACTCTTCAGCTACACCAAATTCAGATAACCAGTAGTTTCAAGGACCAGATTCGGCAAGCTCAGCAGCAAGATGCTAACTTTCAACATACACTTAGTCTCGTGAGATCAGGGAAACTAGCAGGCTTTGCCCAAGATAAAGAGGGCATCTGGCGGTGCCACGACAGAGTATGTGTTCCTGAAAGGGACGATCTCCGAAAGAGAATCTTAGAAGAAGCGCATAAAGGCGAGTTTGCCATACATCCTGGCATAACTAAGATGTATCAAGACCTCAAGAAGATGTTTTGTTGGCCAGGCATGAAGTCAGATGTAGCAAACTTTGTTGGCAAATGCTTGATTTGTCAAAAGGTGAAGGCGGAACATCAGAAGCCTTCTGGGATGCTACAACCCTTGGAAGTCCCTGAGTGGAAGTGGGAGAGTATTTCCATGGATTTTGTGATGGGATTGCCAAGAACACCAACAGGATACGATGCCATATGGGTCATCGTGGACGATTGACCAAGTCTGCCCACTTTCTACCCACCCGAGCGAATTATCCGTTGGAAAAATTGGCACAACTGTATATTCAAGAGATTATAAGGCTGCATGGGACCCCTTCAACCATTATCTCCGATCGAGACCCAAGGTTTACTTCAAGGTTTTGGGGAGCCTTACAAAAGGCATTCGGTGCTAAGTTATGCCTAAGCACTGCATACCACCCACAAACAGACGGCCAAACAGAAAGAACAATTCAAACCTTGGAGGATATGTTACGAGCCTATATACTGGAGCAACGCGAGAATTGGAATCGATATTTACCATTGGCCGAGTTCGCGTACAACAATAGCTATCACGCTAGCATTGGCATGGCTCCTTACGAAGCATTGTACGGACGGAAGTGCCAGTCTCCCTTATGTTGGTATGAGATAGGAGAGTCAACTCTATTAGGGCCTGACTTAGTCGAGCAGACCACCGAGCAGATCAAGAAAATACGAAGCAAGATGCTTACTGCTGTAGTCGCTGAGAAGAGTTACGCAGATACCAGGAGGAAACCTCTGGAATTTCAGGAAGGAGACCATGTATTTCTGAAGGTTACTCCTACAACCGGGATTGGTAGAGCAATCAAAGTCAAGAAGCTAAATCCTCGTTTTATTGGTCCCTTCCAAATCCTAAAGCGAATCGGGTCAGTGGCCTACCGAGTCGCTTTGCCTCCATATCTATCAAACCTCCATGATGTTTTTCATGTCTCCCAACTCAGAAGGTATCAACCTGACCCTACGCACTCCCTTGAACCCGAATCAATAAGGTTGAAGGAGGACCTGATCTTCCAGGTTCAACCAGTACCGATTGTAGATAGAAGCAGCAGACAACTCCGAAATAAATCTGTACAGCTAGTAAAAGTAGCATGGGGAAAAGAAGGTGCTGAGGACTATACTTGGGAACTAGAATCGGACATGAGGAAAGAGTATCCTAAACTATTCTCCAGCACTAAATTTTGAGGACAAAATTTTTTTTTTAAGGGGAGTGGTATTGTAACATCCGCGATTTCCGACTTCCGATCCCCTCTATTGTTGATATTTCTGATTTCCGAGTTGCCTTACATTCCGCTTCCGACCTCAATATTAGCTTCGACTTCCGACTTCGTTTCAAGGCTTACAAGGGACTTCTTCCGATTTCCGACCTCATGCATGCAGCTTACGGTCTCCGATTTAATGAATGAAGCTTACGATTTCCGACCTTGTAAGCATGTATAAATTTTGACCTCGTCAGTATGAATTCCGATTTTCGATTTCAAGAGCTGAAATGAAGTGACTGATGCTTCCCACTTGCTAGTTCGTCTTCGACTTCAGCACAATTTACGACCTCCGACCTTAGCAATCAAAGAGCAAAATGTTCGATTCCCGACTTCTTTCCTAAGGCTCAAATGAACTGGCTATATTCCGAATTCCGACATTATGATTCACAAATGGTATGAGATCCGATCTTGAGTCCAATATTAGTAGCTCCCACTTCTATATCTTTTCGAGTTCCGGGATAGAAATTTTATAATTTCCGAGTTCCGACCTTAAGTGCTTGGCTTCACACCAGGCTCTGCTTTCAAGTTTCAATTAGACTGGATGTTTTCTGAGTTCCGACTTTGTATACAGGAGGTTCACGAGGTCCGACTTTATAGAGCGTACGAGTTCCGATTTTGTTTCCAGAATATGCTAGAAACTACTCCCACTTTAGGCGACGTGGAGAGTGATTCTACCACACAAAGAGGGCAACGTGGAGAGTAAGGTTGGCTGAAACTTGGCCTTATGTTTAGAGGCCAATCAAAACCTTCCAAGTTAACTCCCACTCATGCCTATATAACACACCCTCCTCCTTTGATTCAGACCCTCATTCACGTTGCATTCCTCTTCTCCTTCAGCTCTCTTTCTCTCTTACTCACACATCCAAAACTCAAGCTAAGTTCCAGCCTTATTCACCCAACCTCCAAGAATTCAGCACAAAACGCTTAAATCAAAGGTAGGGGTTTATAATTTCTTGCATCAAATCCATGCACTTGGCTGGCTGGGCTGAATCATTTTCACCTTAATTGATGTGTGAATTGAATAATTATGTTTGGATTAATAGAAGATTTCGAGTTAGAAGTAGAATTAGAAGAAGAAAACTAAGAGGATTAAATGGATGGAGGTGCTGTCTTGGTGGAGAGTCCACGGCAGTCCATATGGCGGAGCGTACGGCACCGCCTAGGATCGGTCAAATCCGATGAAACTATTTTTAGATGAAACTAGACATCTAGGGCTTTCCATAGACATATCATATAAGGGTTTTGGATCAGAATTGAGGAAGATATGAATTTTTGAATCTCGACCTAGGGTTTTGACTGTGGCTCTGGGCAGATTAGGTTATTTAGGGTAGAACTCGACCTATACTGCATGAAAATGAGTGAAACCAACTTTGTTGGAAAGCTTACACATAGGAGAACAATATCCAAAGAAATTCCGAGTTTGTTATCAACTCAGTTGTTCCCAGTGATTTGAAGAAGTTACCCTATGTCCAAACCAGGCCAACACAGGGAAGTTCAGAAAGGCTAAGTTTCGGGGCTTGTAACTCGAGCCCTACTGAGGCAAATGAAATGGAACTTTTTGTATATGAAAGGTTGTCCTGTTAGCTTTAATATGAGGCCAATTTCGTCTGATTTGAGTGAGTTTTCGATTTTTAGTGAATTTCTACTTTTAGTTGCCTGATTCTGGCTAGCCAATGGGCAGGCCGAGATAAAGTTTAGATATCTTGAGTTATAGACACCGAAATTGGATGGGACCAAAGAGGTTAGAAAATAGACACACAACCCTGTAACATACTCAAATTTGAGGTCCAAATGAGTTAAAATGAAATTGTGGCATGAATTACAAGAACCGGGTTGGTTAAGTATGCTGAGGCAGGATTTCTGCCTTAATGAATTTGATATGGATTTGAGTTCTATGTTGGAATATAAATGTGAATTTGTGTTCCTTGTGATAAATTGATGTATTGATTGGCTGGCACTATTCATGGGGAAGCGGACACGTTCCGTTATGCTGTCAAAATTTCGGTAGAACCCATGTACAAGTTATGAATTACATGCTAATGCATATGCATTCTTAAGAAAGCCATAAAAGTTATGAAAAGAAGTATGTTATTATGCAAGTTCCATACTACTTGGGCCAGCCCCGGATAGAAAGTTAATGGGAATAGATCGGTGGGAAGATTGGGGAAAGTAAACCCGGCATTCCTATATAGGAACGAGCTCGATCCTGATAAGCAGACTATTATCCAGGAGTCTAAAATGGCCAAGAACTCCCAGGGGACCAAGAGAGATGGAAAATGATAGAAAGTAATGAAAGAGTCTATGAAAGAAAGTTCAAGAATGAGTCTACATGATTATATGAATGCATGAACACATGAAATAGTTACATCAAGATGTTTACAATTGTCAGTTATAATTGCCCACTACTATTCATTCATTTATTTCGTTCATCATTCTATGTATCAGTATTAGTAATCTATTTTGTTTCTTAAGCCGATTAAAGTAAAATTGAACATTGCCTCGGACCAGACATGTTTTTAAACTCATGAAAATGGACTTTTTAGCTTGAACACATATTTTCATAATTAAGTAAAACCCGAGGTAACTGGGAATGTATGTGATGTCAGTATTAGTATAACCAAACCCTACTGAGAATCTTCTTGAAATTCTCACCCCTTTTGCATCTCCCGTATCATTCTCGGACTACGGCGATGGACTCCACAGCCACCCTTTTTATTGAGATTCCTGCATTACAGTTCCACCATGACCTGGAGTTGGACTCTTTGTCCATAGCCGGTTCGTGCAACTTTCGTTTGTACTTATTCAACAACAGGAACTTTGATGTTCCTTTACACCATCCCCTCTTCGACCCTGCTACCCGTATATTGCCATCCCTCTACATATGGCGCACCCACATCCTGCACCTCCTGCACCCGCAGCTCCACTCCCTGAGTCACCACTGCCAGGCGATCCCGACATCTTGAAGTTCAGAGAGTGACCCCTCCGAGGCCACCGGCTCATCGCCCTCTTCCTCCTCGGGACCTAGCGCAGACTATACTCCGGCCGAGCCTGGCATGGCTAACGGCTACCTGACGGAGTAGCTTAGCGGCAGGGGATGTTGTACAGTATGACCCTCTTTTCGACAGCATGTAGCTTTGGGTCATGGGTTTGACTGTAGAGTTAGTAGTAGATTACGAAATGTCCTTTGAGGACCATAGGGTATATTGGTAGATGAGGGCAGTATGGTCTTTTGATACGCCAGCCCATGTATGTATTTCTACTTTAAATCTTTGTACATAAACTGAAACAGTGATTTCTGATACATATACATGTTTACACGTATGCAGTAACATTGTTGTACTATACTTATCTTGGTGATATTTTGTTTGTTTCATTTTTCATATAACAGTACGTCGTTTCGTCAACAGAGACGATTTAAAGAGAAATTAAAAACAAGAAAGGTAAGTAAAGTATCAACACGGTAACACAACCTGACTAGTTTCATGCTATGACTTAAGCATAACATAAAATTAGTAGGGTGTTACACTACTAGTAGTCAAATACAGTATAGATCAAATCATACCTCTGTAAAGAGTTTCAGAGACTTTTTCACCATCTTCATTAGCTTCTAGAACTCGAGAAAAATGCATGGGAGTAGTTATGCTCTTAGCCTTTTTCACGTCAAAATTTCTGAGCAAGTCTTTAGTATATTTTTTCTGATGAATCATAATTCTATCCTTCTGTTGTTTGATTTGGAGTCCAAGAAAGAATTCAAGTTCTCCCATCATACTCTTCTCAAATTCTCCCTGCATAAGCTTAGAGAACTTCTTGCACAAATTTTGATTAGTTGCACCAAAAATGATATCATCAACATAAATTTGGACAATCAGAAAATCATTTTTGTCATGAAGTATAAATAAAGTAGTATCAACTTTTCCTCTTATAAATCCAATTTTGATTAGAAAAGAGCTGAGTCTATTATACCAAGCTTTAGGAGCTTGCTTTAAATCATATAAGGCTTTTGAAAGCATAAAGACATGGCGAGGAAAATTTTCATTTTCAAAACCAGGAGGTTGATTTACATAAACTCTATCAGATATGAAACATTTAAAAAAGCAAATTTTACATCCATTGGAAATAACATAAAACCTTTCTATGAGGCATAAGCAAGTAGCATTTTGATTGCTTCCAATCTTGCTACAGGGGCAAAGGCTTCATCATAGTCGATGCCTTCTTGTTGATTATAACCTTGTGCCACCAGTCTTGATTTGTTTCTAATAACTTTTCCATTTTCATCAAGCTTGTTTTTGAACACCCATTTAGTCCCAATAGTAGATTGTCCTTTAGATAGAGGGACAAGGGTCCAAACTTTGCTCTTCTCAAATTGAGATAGCTCCTTTTTCATTGCTTTAATCTAGTTTTGATCCGCAAGAACTTCATCAATACTTTCTGGTTGAATTTCAAAGATAAGAGCAAGATTTGATTAAACTCGAGGTGAAGCTCTTGTTCTAATTCCTTGAGAGGGTTCACCAATAATTTGGTTTTAAGAGACAGCTCTCAAGTCTCTTATACTAGTGTATCTTCGCTTTAGAGGTATACTTTCTGGTTCTTCAGAAAGGTTATCAAAAACATGTTGATGAGCAAGAAGTTCGAAAATATCATCCTCGTTATTACTAGTGACCATCTAAATGTTTTGCTGATTCTGGGAACTATTATTTAATGACATATTCTCTATTTCTTCTTCCAAAGCTGCAGCCATTCTGATTAAGGTCATTCTTCTTTTCCATGAATCTTACATGGATGGTTTCTTACACTGCTTGAGTCTTCTTGTTGAACACCCTGTAAATAGAAGAATATCCTAGGAAAATTCTAGGATAAGATTTTGGATCAAACTTTGAAAGTTTGTCCTTGGTGTTAAGTACAAAGCATTCAAATCCAAAGACATGAAAACAAGAAATGTTGGATTTTCTTCCCTTTCATAATTCATATGGAGTTTTCTTGAGAATAGGCCTTAAGAAAATGCGATTTTGAATATAGTAGGCAGTGTTAACTACTTCTGCCCAAAATCCTTTTGATAAACCACTTTCAAGAAGCATAGTTCTAGCCATTTCTTGCAGCGACCTATTCTTCCTTTCCACTACTCCATTTTGCTGAGGAGTTCTAGTAAAAGAGAAGTTATGAGAAATGTCATTTTCATTATAAAAGTTTTCTAAAGAATGATTATCAAATTCTCCACCATGATTTGATCTGATGGAAGTGATGCAAAAATCTTTTTTATTTTGAATTCTTTTTGAAAAAGATCTGAAGACCTCACAAGCTTCATCCTTATGGATCAAGAATATGATCCATGTGAATCTAGAAAAATCATCCACAATGACTAAATCATATTCATACCACCAAGACTAGTAGTTCTAGTTGGTCCAGAAAGATCAAGATGTAAAAGCTCAAGTAGTCTGGTAGTAGAAACTACATTTTTACTATAAAAGAACTTTTGGTCAATTTGCCTCTAAGATAGAACTTACAAGAAGAGTCATTTTCAAAATTGATTTTAGGCAAACCTTTTGCTAGCTCCTTCCAAGAAATTTTAGAAATCAGTTTCATATGAGCATGACTAAACTTTCAGTGTCATAGCCACTTTTCATCCACAAAGGAAGCTAAGTATTTTACACTTTGATCAAGAAGATTATCTAGATATAATACATATGTATTATTATCCCTTCTAGCACTAAAAATGATTTTATTAGTTATGGATTCTTTAATTATACACTATGAAGGTTCAAATATAACTTTGTAGCCTTGGTCACATAATTGACTAATGCTCATAAGGTTGTGAGTTAATCCTTCTACTAACACAACATCAGATATTAGGTTGGAATCGTTCTTACCAACATTAGCTACACCTATGACTTTGGATTTGATTTTGTCGGCAAACTTATCTATTCTACTCTCCCTAGGTCTAAGGTTTCTGAACCAAGATTTATTTCTAGTCACATGTCTGGAGCATCCACTGTCCAGATACCACTTTTTCTCCCTTTGATGTATTGATTTAAGACACACCTACATTAGAGGAAATTTTAACTTTAGGTACCCATATCTTCTTGGGTCCTTTTGTGTTAGTAGATTTTTTGGGCTTTTTCACTTTCTATTTGGCTTTCCTTCTAAAAAAGCATCTTTAAGAAGAGTGTCCCTTTTAAAAACAATATATGCATGCAAGAATTTGATATGAGGAATCTTCATATGATTTTTTGTCATCTTCCTTCCCAAAGCCTAGACCAATTTTGTCAAGATAAGGCTTTGGGCTACCAAGCATCACATCCATATTTTTAGAGCATTAACCATTTTTTAAGATCTGATTTGAGAAGTTTTGCAATTTTCTAAAGCTCAGAAACATCAAAAGATGACCTAGAGCGTGTTTCAAAAACTTCTATTTTCAAGGCTATTACATCCTTCTAAAGAAGGATATCGTCAGTTTGCAATTTTTCTTTTTCGTGCCCAACCTCCTCTTTTTAATCTTAAGTTTTTCAAACTCCAAAGATAATTTTTGACAATCCTTTTTCAAAGAGGCATAATGAGAAGCAAGAGACTTGGATCATCCAAGAGTTCATCATAGACTTTTTGAAGATTTTCAAAAGTGAGTTCAGGTTCAAAATCATGTACCTTAATTTCTTCATCTGAAACAATGTCAGCCATGAAACAGAGGTTTGCTACAATTTCTTCTTCACTCTATGATTCTGCATTGTCTTGCTCTTCGTCCAGATCCTCCCAAGTAGCCATCATAGCTTTCTTCTTTGTATTCATCTTTTTTGAGGCTTTCTTCAGTCTGGGATATTCAGATCTGACATGTCCAAGTTCCTTGTACTCATAGTATATGATCTTATCTTGCTTGACCTTGCCCTTTTTGTCTTTCTTGGGAACAAGGTTCTTCTTCTTCCTTTTTATTCACACTCTTGAAATCTTCCTTGCTAAGTGAGCAATTTCATCACTATCATCATCATCAGAAGAATCCTCTTCTTCTTCTTCAGATTCTTCTGAGACTTTCAAGGTTTTGGGAGATTGAGTCCTTTTCTAAGTGGACTTTAAAGCAATGGATTTTTGTTTCTTGATAGCCTCATCAGCAACTTCATTTAGCTTAATCTCATGAGTCTTTAATGACCCAATGAGAGCATCTAAGCTAAGTACATTTAAGTCTTTAGCTTCTTGAATAGCCGTAACTTTTGGACACCAAGCCTTCGAAAGACTTCTCAGAATCTTTCTTACCATCTTTGCATTAGTGTACCTTTCACTAAGGCCTTCAACTGATTTATGATATGCATGAATTGGTTGTCATTTCATCAATATTCTCATGCTCTAGCATTTTGAACATTTCATATTGATGAACCAACAAGCTAATCTTGGTTTCTTTGACCTAGTCCATTCCTTCATGTAGCATTTGAAGTCTGTCCCAGGTTTCTTTAGCTGAGTTGCAAGATATGATCTTATCATATTCACTTTTGCTCAAGGCACATGTGAGAAGATACTTTGCCTTGGCATTCATTTGGACCTTGGTTTGGTGTTGATTTGTTTCTAAGGATGGTTCTGACTACAACAGGTCCAGGTTGTTTTGGATCAGCAACTGCTTGAGGTGCTAGTTGCTCGACCATGGGTATATAGTCACCATTTTCTACAATATGTCCAGACTTGTGGACTCTATGAAGAGTCTCATTCTATCATTCCAATAAGGATAATCTTTACCATTGAAGTAAGGAGGACAATTTATAGAGTGACCTTTTGTAATGTGATTTGTCTATTGAGCCACTGATAGGATCTTTGACCTTTGCAACTATTAGAAAGCTCAACCCCAGAGTTAGGGTCTGATGCCAATTGTTGGATGGGATAGCACGAGAAAGGGGGGACAAATCGTGCTTTCAAGAGACATTAATATCTGAAAACTTTTGTTAAAAAGATCTATCTCAAGTTCAAACTTGGATTGTGAAAGCAATTATGTTAGTTTATAAAATAGTTTAGTTAAATGTAAAACAGAAATAAACTTCGTTTCAGATAAAGTTTAAACAAAGTTGAACTTATGTGATAAACTCAAATAACAAGATCAAGGATAAAGATAATCACATAAGAGATTTTTATACTAATGCGGCCAAACTATTTGCCTACTTTCAATCCCCAACATTTTGTTGAGATTTTATACTTCGAGTATTCTTTGTCCAAGCTTCTCCAAGCTTCTTACAAGTGAGTAGTCTTTTTCCAGGCCTCTCCAAGCTTTACAATCGAGTAGTATTTTCTTAGCCTCTCTAAGCTTCTTGCTGACCACTACTGGGTCCAGTTACAAATAATGTGAATAAAATGTTTTGTTTGAGCACTCACACTAACTTTCTCAATAGAGAATAGATGATGAAGTACTTTGTGTGAGATTACTCTAAATTCTCAAAAAGAGAATATTGTCTATTACAAACCAGAAGAGAAGATTTTCTTATATCCTAAAGCTACGATAAGTAACTTTCTAGTGCCTTAGAAACTTGAGAAGGATGAAGAAAAGAAGCTCTTTTTACATTGAAAATATTCAAATAGTCTAACTATTCTTTCTTTGATTTCCAGCCTTACATAGACTTCGAAATATAACCGTTAAAGCTTGCAGGCCTTGATCATTGTGATCCTTTTGGTCTGCTGGTCTACGACTGGACAGAAAAGAAATAGTCTTCCTCTTTCCTGATCTTCAAAACTTACATAGAAATAGAAAAGTAGCCATTTGTTGGTTTGCCAACTATTCAGACTTGTCAGCACCTTTTTTGTATCTTGTCAAATCACCTTTTTGACTTTTTTCAATGTGTCTATTGAAGCATGCAAAGGAAGCTTTGAAGGTGTAACACTTCATGAGAAACATGTCTTTGGAGATTTTCCCTTCTAGATAAAGTCATCTTTCTGAATGAACAGTATTCACTCTTGAGGAACCATTTTCCCTTCTAATGCTGCAGTTTCATCCTTTTGAACCATCTTTCTTGCTTCTTTCATGATAACTCAAAAAGTATACAAGGCACGTAACACCCTAATAAACCCATACTACGCTTAAGTTGTATTATGGTGTTTTGTTAGTTGTTACTTATGCTCGTGGAAAACTAAACTTCACTTATAAATTAAGTTACGCAGAAAATACGGTAAATTTTTTTTTTGAAATACATTGTCGCTTTGCAGCATTTTGGAAAGTAAAGCCTTAAGCGAGAAGATAGATAGAGAAAGAGCGTGTCACGTAAAATATATACCCCAATGTCATAAAATAAGATAAAGGTAAATAAATTGTAATTCACAAATACATTGCATTATATAGCTAATCATTACATCCATATATATATATATATATATATAAGTATGTATACATACATACTTACATATGTGTATATCAGCATTACATCGAAGAAGGCTCATGGTCGTGCCATGATCCAAATACTAGATACTAAATAGAAACTTAAATGACAAAGCTCATGACAAAAAGAAGTATGCAAAGGTGCAAAGCGACGATCGCTATAAGTCCCAAAACAGCTTTGTCTGGCATCCCCCATCATACATCTACTCATAGTGTGGTGGCTCAAGGCTCCATTCTGTAAGACCCTACCAATTTAATGTTATGCTTAAGTCATACCATGAAATTGAGTAGAATTGCACTAGGCGCAAAGATCATATGTGTAAATAGAAGAAGTGGCGTGCTGTATATAATAAACGTGGTTAGCATCACAGAACATAGCACAATCTAAATAAAAAAATAATAGAAAAGATAAAGATAGGTAATATGTCATCAGCTGCATACATACATATATATGTCGGAAGCCAACGCTTCAGTTTATATACAAGTTTAAAAGAGGATATATAAGTAGGGCCCGTGTACCAAAAAGACATAAGGCCTGTGTTAGTGAAAACAGTTCTGCAAGGTCCTCAGAGGACATTTCAAACTAGCCGATGTACATATGCCTAAGTCTATGACCCAATGCTATATACTGCCGAAAGAGGGCCATACTGTACAATATAACCTGTGGCCAAGACCTACTCGGTCATGTAGCCATTGGCCATGCCAGGCCCGGCAGGGGAGTAGTCAGCACTAGGTTCTAAAGAGGAGGGTGATGAGCCGGTAACCTCAGAAGGATCGCTTTCAGGACTGAGCGGAATATCTGTAACCACCTGCGGAGGTGACACTAGTGGAGGGTCGGCAGGAGGTGCAGGTGCTGCGGGTGGAGCAAGGTATGCTACATGCAATGGAAATGTGAAATACGGAGCGGCAGGGTTGAATGCAGGGTGAGATAAAGGAACAGCAAAATTCTTATTACTAAAAAGATAGAGACGGAAGTGGCAGGAACCAGCTATGTACAATGAGTCATGTAACACCCTAATAAATCCATATTACGCTTAAGTCGTATTACGGCGTTTTATTAGTTGTTACTTATGCTCGTGGAAAACTAAACTTCACTTAAAGTTAAATTACGCGGAAAATACAGTAAATTTTTTTTTGAAATATGTCGTTGCTTTTGAAAAGTAAAGCCTTGCGCGAAGATAGCGATAACGTGGCGTATCACGGAGATTTCGATATAAATGGAAAGGACGAGAGATAAATCATAATATCATACATTCAAATTATAACATCAACTACATAATATACTTAATCTCATAATATCCAAATAAATACATATAAAGGAAACTCATGGTCATGCCATGGCCCCAAACATCAAAGGTACACAAGTCTGATAAAATCCAATACAAAATGAAATACAAGAGTTAAGGAGCGCAAATCAAAATAAGCCCACGTAGACATATGCTGACTTCTCTGCCCCTTCCATGCCCTTCCATCGAACGGACTCAGGTCCTCGAATGTCTAGTCCCCCATGCTGCTCGGCCTCGGGGAACGCGCGGAGTGCGAATGATGCGGGGGTGCCTGCTAATCACCTCGATACGGCGAATGCGACGGCCAGGAACATAGCTGCCCACCGAAGAACATGCCTCGGAGGGATCCTCCTCCGATGCGACAGGCTGATACTCGGGGAGTGGCGGCGAAGCTGCTGCGGCCCTAGGGGTGGCCGTCGAACTCACCTCGACCACGGGAACCTCTGGCAGCGGCACAGGCTCGGCTACGGGTAGACCGGGAGACATAGGCTCCATCTCGATCTCGGGCAATGGCTCGGGCGGGAAATCCCAAGGACCCAACGGCTGTCCAAGGCGTGAGGATGATACGTCCCACGGGGCCTGGCGGGATCTCTGGCTCCTCAAAAACTCGACCCGGGTAGAAGTAAGTGCGAACTATCGTGGTGGTCGTGGCCACGATAGCATGCGCGTCCTCGTCATAGGCCCACTCATGGTGGGGAGGCTCCATGCTCCATGCCACGTGAGGCTCCATGAGTATCTGGTGACGAGACGGAAAAACAACTAGGATGAGAAATAAGATTTCTCAGTAGGATTAAACCACGACACCTTGGTGTCATCGTCATCGCTTGACCACTTCGGTTTTTAAATGAAAAGCGTGGGCATACAATAGGTTCAATTATTTGATTTTCGAAAACGTTACTATCCGAAGTGGGTCCCATTTTTAGTACTTATCCTCGTTGTATTAACAACATCATGGCATACATGCAAGCTTATATGACTATTCGTGACATACATAAACAGGCTGAGAGTTATGTTCTTTACTTGAGTTGGACCCAAGTCACGTTCTTTCCTTAACTTGACTTATCTTAAGTCCTTTCTTTCCACCCACTAAACATAAGTGGTAATGAGCTCATACCGTGGCCGTCGCCACCATAAAATTTCGGTACTTACACTAGCTGGGTCATGCCATGCCTCATGTAAGCCCTATCCCCTATACTCACACTAGCTGGGTCATGCCATGCCTCATGTGAGTCGTGGGTGAGGGGAACTTAGATTAGGTCACCTTCCCTTTTGAAGGATCACACACTTTATTAAATCTTTTCTTATTAAACTTATGATGCAAAATATTTCTAAGTCCACAATTTCTACAAAATTTCGGCAAAGATAACGGCTTATCACCAAGCTTCCCAAAATTTTGCCAAACAGAAAACCAGTATCATAGCATCATATCATATCATCATATCATATCATCATCATTTTATCATTGTCATGGCATCATAATCACATCATCATCATAACATCATGCTTGCAACATAAACATAGGCATATACTCAAACAAAGTCTTATGAGCTTAGCTTAGTAAATTAGGTGCAAGCTTTTAATTTAGGTTACCTCTTGGGTGTCCTCTTTTAATTGTTGTGGGGCCCGTATTGTCTAATGTCCTTTTTGATGCTTTTTGAGTGGAATTATGAAGTTTTTCTAATACTTAATATAAGGGTATTAATGTCTTAAAGCTTATTCTTTATTAACCTTTAACTTTTACCCTAACCAGTTTTACTTTTACAGTGGGGCAGTAACTTCAAAAATTCACCATAATTCGGTATTTTATCATTTTAATGCGAAATTTTTTATGCTTATAGGGTTCTGAGTCTAGTTTTTAACAAAATAAGTCCCACTCAAAAATTCATTTTCTAACTCCAGTTATGCATATTTTATTCTGACTGGTTCAGTTTCTAAGTTCACTCCCGGTACAGTGGATTGTTACTTCTCATTATAATTGCTCAGAAGGAATCTGAGAAAACTGTTTTGTGGGTTTGTCCCTCTATGTCTTAGCTTTCATTAAAACTTGGTATCACTCAAAAATCATTTTTGTAGCTCGAGTTATACACATTTTAGTGTAGACTGCCCAGACAGAAACCAATCCGAGAACAGCCCACTTTGAAAAATCATATCTCGCTCATTTTAACTCCGAATCTTATGTATTTTATATGCATGGAAAGCTCTCTGAGTCTATTTTCATATAAAATTGGTTCCACTAATTTCTGAGTTTTCTGGAAAAAATTATAGTTTTCTCTTTACAGACTGCCAGAAAATCCAGATTTCACGTTTTGCTTTTTCTCATGTTTTCTCCAAAACACTCAACCTCACTCTCAAGAAACCATTCTCAAGTTATAAAACACTCATATACCATGAAAGATTAGTGAAAAACTAACATGTTGGAGTTCAAAAATATTGAGTTCAGCCATGCATCACACCAAACCGAAAAACATGTTTTCAACAAACAACCATACTAGCAACAACATCTCATTTTATGACAAGAATGGCTATGATGCCCATAATCAATCTTTAAAACCACCTAGCTATGGAGAGCATAGCAGTTCTAAAGCTTGAAAAACAAGAGAGAAAAAGGGTTTAGAGCCACTACCAAGAAGCTTTCTTTGAAGGAACTTGTAATGGAAAAAGATGATGGTGGTGGTGGTCCTCCTCTTGGATCTTGAAAGAGGCTTGATATGTGATTGTCTTTGATTCTCCAAGAGCAAGAAATGGTGGCTCTTGAAGAGTTTGTGAGTGGGATGAGGAGAGGAAAGGATGAGAGAAGTGGGAGGATTCTAGAGAGAAGTTGGAGAGTTTAGAGAGAAGGAGGAGAATTTTGAAATTGAAGAGAGAGAAGAGAGCTTTGTGTGTGTCTTTGGGAGAGTGAAAGAATGAAAATGAGGAGAGAGGAGGGCTGATGGGTGGCGAGTTTGAGGGAGGAAAGGTAAGGTGACTTTGGCTTCTTACACAAGCTAAGGATGGGAAAAACCATGGGGCAAAAGGGTGAGTTGTTTTTCCTTGAGTCTTGGAGGCATTCTAATGCCCAATTTATGCTTTTCTCTAGGGGTTAAAGGGGAGTACCCCTCTTAGGATTTGGTTGCTTGTCTAAGACTCATCCAAGTGTCAAGATCTAATGGTGGATGATAAGGATCCTAGTCTTGGCTTTTGATCTAATGGTGTAGGATTAAAGAGATTGAATGAAGGGTGAGATGTTGCTCCTCCTTGGTATGTCTTTTTAGGGCATATGCATGGAAGAACTTTTATCTCAAAATGTTATTAGAATTATTTAAATGTAACTTAGCTTAATTGGCTTAATTACCCATGAGTTAACTCTTGTCAATTACACTTTTTATGATGTCTTGCATTACGGTTAAGCATATGCTTAATTTGGGGTTTAATTTTTCAAGAGTTGTCTTAAGTGTCTTAATCATTATAAACTTAATTAGTAAGGTTAGGTTGTCTTACTTTTGTTTTGGCACCTTCGAGTAATTAAGGATTAGACGATTAAGGTTTTATTAAAACGCTTAGGACATTATGATTAAATTGTTGGCTAGACTTAATTTACTAAGCTCTTGCTCTCAGGATTAATCGATTAGTTCTCAATTAATCGCTAATCCCTCTAATTAGCCGGGAACACCGAGCTAATTAGCTTAGGTAAAATGGGGATGTTACAAGTCAAATATGGGGTCATAGTGGAGTTGCATGTTAGGGATCTCGATAAACAAGATGGCTATTGTGTCCATCACCAGAGTTTGAGAATAATGCAGAAACACGAAAGCAAGGTGAGAATTTAAAGAAATTCTCAGTAGGATTCAAGTACGATATTAAACTGACGTCATATTCATTACAAGTTGCCTCGGTTTTCATTTAATTATAAAAAAAAATGGCATCAAATGGAACTATCCACGTTTAATAAGTTTAAGTAGATACCTAGTTCGAGACAAGGTTTAGTTTTACGTAAGACAGTAGAAAAAATAAAATAAACTACTAAATAGTGTTATACAGAATAATGAGCATAATAAATAAACAGATAATAGCAAGTAAACATAATAGTCAAACTGTAAACAACTTATAATGACTATTCAATGCGATCATGAAAAAACTCATTCTTAAACTTAGCATCATAAACTTTTCCGTTACTTGGTCCCCTGGGAGTTCTTGGCCATTCAACTCCTGGGTAATAGTCTGCTTTTCAGGATCGAGCTCATCCCAACATAGGAATGCCAGGCTTACTTTCTCTGACCTTCCCGCCAATTTATTCCCCTTAACTTTAATCTAGGGCTAGCCCAAGTATTATGGAACTTTTATCACAACATAACCTTTATGAATTTCTTGAAAAATGCAATGTATCTAAATGTATCTTATAACTTATGCATAGGCTTTACCGAAATTTTGGTAGCATAACAGAATATGTCCACTTCCCTATGAATAGTGCCAGTACTTAGAAAACCAATTTTTCAGAGAAATTATAACACTTCATTCACAATTCAATCATCAATTTCATAGGAACACTAGTTGCATTTAAAATATAGTTACTATCTCAGCATTCTCATCCAACCCAATTTTTGTAAATCAGGTCACAATTTCTATTTAACTCATCTGGACCTAAATTTTGGATATGTTAGAGTGTTGTGTGTATATTTTCTAACCTCTTTAGTCTCATCTAATTTTGATAAATGTAACTCAAGTTATTTCAGTTCTATCTTGGCCTGCCCTGTAGCTAGCCAAAATTACACATTTAAAAGTAAAAATCTACTAAAAATCAAAAACTAGTTCAAATCATACAAAATTGGTATCATAGTAAATTAATAGGACAAATTTTCATTTTCAAGAAGTTCCATTTCATTTGCTTTCATAGAGCTTGAGTTATAAGCTCCAAAATTTGACCTTTCTAAACTGCCTTATTTTGGCCTGTTTTGGACGTAGGGAAATTTCCTCAAACCACTGGGAGCAAACGGAGTTGTATCTAACTCTAAAATTTTTATGAGATATTCTCTATGTGTAAGCTTTCTAATAAAGCTAGTTTCATTAAATTCCAAGTTGTATAGGGCAATTTTTGTCCTGAAAAACCTAGTCTGCCCAGAATCAAACTTAAAAACCTAGGTCAAATTTCCAAAATTCACATCTTCCTCAATATTAATCCAATGGCCTTATACTTTGTATGGTTGGAAAGCCCTATATGTCTAGTTCTAGTAAAAATAACGTCATCAAATTTGAATGGCTGTAGGCAGAGACGTACACTCTGCTGTATAGACTGCCATGGGGTTTTGATCACCCAGCCCTTTACTTCTTCTTATTCTCATCCTTTTTTACTTCTTATTCAATTTAAACACAAAAGCAGCCAGCAAACCAGCCAATAATCATCATATACATCCAAAAAATACATCAAGAAGTGAGAAAATAAAAGCCCTAATTAGCCACCCATAACCAAGAAGACAAGAACAAAGTTGAATCTCTACCTCCTTAATGTGATATTGCTAGATTTTGGAGTGAAGGTGGGTGGAATCTTGTCAAAACTTGAAGGTTAATGGAGTAGATTGAAGGGAGAAGAGATGAAGGAGGCTGGAAAGGTAAGGAAAGGGCACATTCAGCATGGAATGAGGAGAGGAAAATCTGATCCAAATATTAAATGGGTGGCTGGCTATGTGTGTTGTCATTAGCTGAAATTTTGTGGCCAATTTTTCAATCATGTCTCCCTCTCTTTGTGGCGCCACCAAGGGATGAGTAAGTGGCTGAGTATTCAGCCATGGAATAATAGAATTTGGGTGTATAATTCTATTGATTCGGTTCTGACAGTTTAAAATATCGAAATTTTACTTATTTCCTTTAAATCGATAAATCCATTTAGGAAAATTTCTATGAAATCTCCTATGCTTCTAATCTAATTTCCTTACATCAAATCTCTCTAATTGCTAATTAATTAACTTTAAATAAATATTTAGTCGAATTTTAATTAACCTCAATTATTTGATAGAAACCGAACAACTAGGCAAAAAATGATAAAAATCCGGTGGATGTTACACATTCCATTGGATGTGCCATCGAATTCTGGTGACGATGCGGAAAATAACTAGAGTGAGAAAGGAGATTTCTTAGTAGGACTCGAACCCGATACTAAAGTGTCATCGTCATCATCCTAGCCACTTCAGTTTTGGTAATGAAAATAGTCAGCATTCATAAGGTTCAGTTCTCAGGCTTTCGAAAATATAAATATCCGAAGCGGATTCAATTTTAACATACCCTCTAATCATTTATATCATAACATACATGGGAACAAGTATAATTACATAAAACATGCATGGTTGTGCTATAAGTTTCTCTTAACTTCTTCCCTTCAAGGGTTGAACCCAAGTCCTTTTTCTTTTCTTAACTTAACTTTATCTTAAGTCTTTTTCTTTCCACCCACTAAATATAAGTGGTAATGAGCTCATACCGTGGCCGTCGCCACCATAAATTTTCGGTACTTACACTAGCTGGGTCATGCCATGTCTCATGTGAGCCTTATCCCCTATACTCATACTAGCTGGGTCAATGCCATGCCTCATGTGAGTCGTGGATGAAGGCAACTTACTTCGGGTCACCTTCCCTTTTGAAGGATCACACCCTTAGTTCATTTTCTTCTTATTAAGGCTGAGGATGCAAAATTATTCTAATTCTTTTCCACATCTGGCCGTTACATATTGTCGTCCCCAAATGTGATTCTTTTATCGCATATCATTAAGCATCATATCATCAACATATCATATTCATATCATCATCATTCATTATCATATCGTCATCATATCATTGTCATCCTTATCATCATCATATCATTATCATATTCATCATCATCATCATTATCATATCATCATCATCATATCATTGTCATCATATTGACACATAGAGGCATACATATCACGCAAAGTCTTATGAGCTTAGCTTAGTAAATTTGGTACAAGCTTTTAATTGAGGTTGCCTCTTGTATAAATTCTTTTATTAGGCATAGGGCCAATTTTGTCTATTGTCCTTTTCCAAACTTTTAATGTGGATTATAAAGTTTTCCAACATCTTAAATTGAGGGTCTTAGTGTGCTTAAGTAAGATTCTCATTAGTGTTAGAAATTTTACCTTAACCAGTTTTTACTTTTACTGCAAGGTAGTAAATTTAAAAATTCATCATAATTTCATCTTTTATCGTTTTAACTTAATTTTTGGTGTAACTTGAGCTATACACATTTTACTCTAACTACTCAGACTTGAAAGTTTATTTCAAGTCAGTGGTTTGTCAACTCCATTGGGAGTGCCTCACATGGAATCTGACATAACTATTTTATAGAGAAGTTCCTCTATGTCTTAGCTTTCTAACAAACTTGGTCCCACTCAAAAATAATTTTTGTAGCTCAAGTTATAAGGTTTTTAGTGTAGACTGCCCAAACAGAAATCTATCTGGGAATAGCCCACTTTGAAAAATCATATCTCCCTCATTTTAAATCCAAATTACACGTAATTTATATGTGTGGAAAGCTCTTTGAGTCTACTTTTCAAAGCATTTTGAGTTTTGTGGAAAGATTTATACTTCTTGCATTAACTGCTGCTAGAAATCCAGCTTCAACCATTTATGTTTTTCTTGAGTTTTCTTGCAAAACATTAAGTTTATTTACACAAGTGACCACTTTTTCTCTTCCAACCCATTCTTATTCTTTGAGATGTTGATATTAACTCAATGTTTTAAAATCTAAAAGTTTGGTTTAACAACAATAGACACACCAATCGAAAATTTCATTCCAAAGAGAAGGACACAATACATGAAAACTCATCATATCAATAAGCATAGCCATGAGGCCTTGGAACAAATCCTAGAACCACCTAGCTATAGAGAGCTTAGGAGTTCAAGGGCTTGAAGAACACATAAAAGAGGAGGGTTAGAGTCACTACCAAAGAGAGCTTCTTGAAAAATTTGGAATGTGGAGAAGGTTGGAGAGAGCCTCCCTCCTTGAAAGCTTGGAAATGGAGCTTGTATGTGGGTTGCCTTATTTCTCCAAAGACCAAAAATGGTAGTCCTTGAAGGGATAGTGAGGGTGGTGATGGAAATGAGGTAGAAGGTACTAAGGAGTTTGGAAGAAGAACAAAGAGAGTTAGAAGAACAAGAGAGTGGGGATAAGACTTGGAGAAAGGAGAGAGCTTTGTGTCTTGAAAGAGGAAATGAAAAATGAAATGAGGGGGAGAGAGAGGGGGCTGATGGCGCAAATTGGGGGGGAAGAGTGATGTGATTTTGCTTCTTCCAACAAGCAAGAGAGTGGGGGAACCTTGGGGTAAAAGAGGGAGTTGTGTTTCCTTTGAGTCTTGGCACTTGGGTAAAGACCATTTAGTATTTTTCAAGTGGTTAAAGGCATGATCACTCTTGGGATTGGCTTAGGTGAATATGATCACTCCAAGTGGCACAATCTTAATGGAGGGAAGTACATCTCTTGCCTTGACGACTCAAGGAATATTACTAACATAGACTCTTAATCTAAAGGTGCATGATGATGAGAAGGCAAATGGATGGTTAGATATGGCTCTTGCCTTGACCAAACTTTCAAACAATAATTAAAGGAAAGTTTTTAAATTTTCACAATTGTTAAAATTATCTAAACGCTAATTAATTCAATTGGTTTAATTACATTTTAACATATTTTCATTGAAAAGAATTTTCCTCATTAATTATGTATAGAGGGTGTAAGGATTAATTTATCATGTGTGATTAAGATGTAATGCTTGTCATGCACTTAGTTAATAAGGTTAGATCACCTTGATTATATGTTCTAAATCATGAATTAACAAGAATTGGGCAATTAGGCTTTTAATTATAACCTTTAATGCATTATACTTCAATTGTTGAATTTTCTTATTAATCATTGACTTTCAATTATCTTTTTGACTTGCCTCTAATTTACTAGGCCCTTACTCTTGAGATTAGTCGATTAGCTCTCAATCAATCGCTAGCCTTTCTAATTAGCTAGGGTCATTGAGCTAATTAGCTTAGACAAAATTAGGAATGTTACAAGGCATATATTCAATATCAAGTATATTTAATTTAAAGTACCAATAGAAAACATGACTTTGTTGATTCTTAAGCATATAATGCACATGATTGACAAAGAAACACTCATAGAAGCAATTCGTTCATATATATAGCAAGATTAGCTTAAACTTTGATTTGGTATTCATCAAAACCTTAACACTCATTCTAGTTTACAACCACAGATTGGTTTCTGATGGGCATTGGAGATAACAATTTGTCCCCTATCATCTAATTTATCTACCTAAACATTAATTAACTCAAAAATTAAGCAAAATGACCCCACCCCCATGGCCTAAAAGTTACGGCCAAAAACAACACACACACACATTCACTTCATTTTTCAACTTCTATTCTCTCTTTAAAAACTCAAATCCTCCAACTTCTTTCTACAATTCTTTTCTTTTTCTTCTTCTTCATCTTCTTCTTTATTCTCCACCTCCATAACCAAAAACTCTCACTAAGCCCTTCAAAGACCACATCTTTTAGTCTTTGGAGACATGATCTATACACTATACAAGCCTCATTTTCAAGAGAACTCAAGATCTTCCTTCTCCATTCAAGGTTGCCACCTTCACCACCATGAGGAGCCACCATCTTCTTGATTTTCCACCTCCAAGAACATGCCATCGTCACTCTAGGTAGTGATCTTTACTCTTCTCTTTTGTTTACTCAAGAAAGCTTGAAGCTTAGTTTCTCTCATGACTAAGATCTTAAAGTGAAAGCTTGAGGAAAATCTTCATGCTCTTCATAAGCAAAAGTTTATGTTTTTAGTAAAATATTTTCATGCTTTTGTTCATAAGTTGTTCTTGAACATTTGAAAGCTCCTTTCTTGAAAGCTTCAAAGTTTCTATTTTTCTTTCTTGAGGTATGAGATCTTGATGATTCTTGTGAGTTGTTGGAAAAAGAATGATGTTCTTGGTGGTGTTGGTTTAAAAGTTGTTTGTTTTCTTATGATGATTCTTATGATTAGAAAAGTTTTCATCTTTACATATTTTTTATGACTTGATAAGACTATGAACATTCCAAAAGTATAAAGCTTTAAAATTTTACTTCTTGATGCATGAAAAGTGGCGCTATTTTTATGGGTGTCACATGGTTTCCTTTTGCTCTTCTTGAAGACAAGAATATGCGTAAACGTCTAAACTTTTTGGCACATGAAACTTTTTAAGTCACAAAAATGAAAACTTGTCATTTTATGTCTCAAAAATGGAATCTTCAAGAAAAGATCTTTTATAAAGTTTCGCACTTTAACTAAGAATGAAATTTTTAAGTCATAAAAGTGTTGACTTGCAACTTTTAATTTTAAAAGTTTGTATCTTGAGTCAAAATAATGCATAAAGTGTTAACTTTTATAAAGAACAAGACTTTCTAATTCTAAAGCTAATGTCTTATATCATTATTTCACAAAATAGGAATCTTTTAGACTTTAAGACAACTTTAAATCATAAAGTTGAGATCTTGATAGTCTAAGAATAATTAAAAGTGTCAACTTTTATGAAGAACAAGACCTTTTAGTTCTAAAGCTAATATCTAGTATCATTATTTTATAAAGATTGAATCTTTAAGACAAAAGCATAATTTTAGAGGCACATACTTTCTTAAAAAATGAAACTTTATAATTACTTTATAAAGAATGATAACTTTTATAACATTAAAGGTAAAATCTTGTTATGGTAATGATAACAGCTTGAAACATTGCAACTTGGATAAGTTAAAAATCACCCCTTGATGATTAGTGAATATGGTGTTGTTGGATTCATGAGTGTGGTTATGCCTTGTCATGACCCAAGGACTAGAGGGATCTTGAACTCCTTGGGAACAGAAATATGATTAGGGCCTCTTAGCATACTATGAACCTAGGAATCACTAAGTGCATTGTCTCAAGGAAAGGAAATAATTACCTAACTTAGTAAACTTGAACAAGTGTTCCATAAGACATGTACTTAAGTAAAAAGTAATTTTACATAAGGACTAAGTAACTAAAAGACTACATATACATTTATTTTAACTATGTGATTCTCTCATAAGTAACCACGGAAATCATATGATGGCTAATAAGACTTTCCACAAAGAATAACATAACTATAAACCCTGTAACATCCCCAATTTTTGTCTAAGCTAATTAGCTCTATGATCCTGGTTAATTAGAGAGGTTAACGATTAATTGAAAAATTAATCGATTAGTCTCGAGAGCAAGGGCTTAGTAAATTAAAGGCAAGTCAATAAGATAAGTGCAAGTCAACGATTAATTAGAAAATTCAACAATTGAAGCATAATGTATTAAAGATTATACTTAAAAGCCTAATTGCCCAATCCTTATTAATTCATGAATTAGAACATAAAATCAAGGTGATCTACCCTAATTAACTAAGAGCACATAAGTATCACACCTTAATCACATTAACCCTCACATCTTCTTTACATAATTAAAGAGGAAAAATCCTTCTTAATTAAAATGTGCCAATGAGTAATTAAACCAATTGAATTAATTAACATTTAGATAAGTATAACAATTATAAAGATTTAGAAACTTCCCTCTTATTATTGTTTGAAAGTTTGGTCAAAGCAAGAGCCACATCTAACCATTCAATTGTCTTCTCATCATACACCACTAGATTAAGAGTCCATATTAGTAGAACCCTTAAGTCATGACAAGAGTTGTACTCTCCTTTCATCAAGATTGTGACACTTGGAGTGATCACAATCATTCAATGCCAATCCAAAGGTAGCTCATGCTTTTAACCAATTGACAAAAACACCACAAAGCCTTTTACCCAAGTACCAAGACTCAAGAGAAATACAACTCACCCTTTTACCCCAAGGTCCCTAGCCCTTTTGCTTGAAAAAGAAGTAAGACACACCTACTCTCTCTTGCTTGTTGAAGAGGCAAAGCAATCAGCCCACTTTGCCCCATTTTTGCGCCACTTACCCCTCTCCCACTCCCTCATTTGTGGTTTTCATCCTCTCACTACAAGCCTAAGCTCTCACTTCTCTCTAAGCCTCATTCTAACTCTTCTACTCTTCTAATTCCTCTTGTTCTTCTTCTCACTTTCACACCCCATCCAACTCTCATTCCTTTTACCACCATCACAAGCCCTTCAAGAACCACCCTCTTTGGTTCTTGAGGAAGCAAAACAAACACTTACTTAGCCCCATTATCAAGCTCAAGGAGGAAGAAGGCCATCTCCAACCATTTTCATTCTTCAAGCCTTCAAGAGAATCCTTGTGGTAGTGACTCTAACCCTTCCTCTCCATATATTTTTCAAGAACTAGAACCCCTAAGCTCTTCATAGCTAGGTGGTTTCAGGACTTGCTTCAAGGTCTCATGACCATTCCTTGTTCTATGAGCTTTCTTGTCTTGTTGAAAAGTGTTGTTTTGAAAGAAAATCTTGTGGCATGATGGTTTTATGTGTCTTGCTTTATTTTGTTTCAAAATACTGATTTGGTAACTAAAACATTGATGATAATGTTGAGATAAAACGTGAAAATGGTGTTTTAAAGTGATATAACAATTTCTCCATAAGCTTGAAGTGAAAAACTTAAAAACTAGTAAATCTGGAATTCTGGCAGCCTGTAAAGCGTGCGGTATGTTTATTGCTACAAAACTCAAAATGCAATGAAACTAATTTTCTATGAAAGTAGACTCAAAGAGCTTTTCATACATATAAAATATGCGAGATTTGGGTTTAAAATGAGAGAGATATGAATTTTTAAAGTCTGCTGTTCCTGGATGGGTTTCTGTCCGGGCAGTAGGTAATAAAACGTGTATAACTCAAGCTATACATAACATTTTTTTGAGTGGGACCAAGTTTGTTGGAAAGCTAAGACATAGAGGAACATCCCCATAAAACAGTTTTGTCAGATTCTCTGTGAGGAGTTCACAGTAAATGTTAAAAGTCACTGACCCGAGATGAACTTTCAAATCTGAACAGTCAGAATAAAATATGCATAACTCAAGCTACAAAATGAATTTTTGAGTGGGGTTTCTTTTGTGTAAAAATAGACTCAGAAAAGTGTAAGCATACCAAAATTCGAAACCAAAGACTAAAAGGTGAAATTATGGTGAATTTTTGAAGTTACTGCCCCGCTGTAAAAGTAAAACTGGTTAGGGTAAAAGTTAAAGGTTAATGAAGAATAAGTTTTAAGACATCAATACCCTTATACTAAGTATTAGAAAACCTTCATAACTCAACTCAAAAAGTATCAAAAAGTATATTAGATAAAATTGGCCCTACAACAATTAAAAGAGAACACCCAAAAGGTAACCTAAATTAAAAGTTTGCACCAAATTTACTAAGCTAAGCTCATAAAACTTTGCTTAAGAATATGCCTATGTTTATGTTGCAAGCATGATGTTATGATGATGATGTGATTATGATGCTATGATAATGATGATATGATGATGATGATATGATATGATGATATGATATGATGCTGTGATACTGGTTTTCTGTTTGGCAAAATTTTGGGGAAGCTTCGGTCTAGCCGTTATCTCAGAAATTTTGTAGAAATTGTGGACTTAGAAATATTTTGCATCATAAGCTTTAATAAGAAGAGAAAGTAAACTAAGGGTGTGATCCTTCAAAAGGGAAGGTGACCCAAAGTAAGTTCCCCTCACCCACGACTCACATGAGGCATGGCAAGACCCAGCTAGTGTGAGTATAGGGGATAGGGCTTACATGAGGCATGGCATGACCCAGCTAGTGTAAGTACCGAAATTCTATGGTGGCGACGGCCACGGTATGAGCTCATTACCACTTATGTTTAGTGGGTGAAAAGAGAAGGACTCAAGATGAGTCAAGTTAAGAAAAGAAAAGGACTTAAGATAAGTCAAGTTAAGAAAAGAAAAGAAAAGGGACTTCGGTCCAAACCCTTAAAGAGAAAAAGTTAAGAGAAGCTTATAGTACAGTCATGCATGTTTTATGTGCTTATACTTGTGCCCATGTATGTTATGATATAAATGATTAGAGAGTATGTTAAAATTGAATCCACTTCGGATATTCATGTTTTCGAAAAACCTAAGAACTGAACCCTATGCATGCTCACTGTTTCCATTATAAAACCGAAGTGGCTGGGACGATGACGATGACACCTCCGTGTCAGGTTCGAGTCCTACTGAGAAATCTTATTTCTCACTCTAGTTACTTTTCCGCATCGTCACCAGCTTTTTGTGGGCACATCCAATGGAGTGGAGCTTGGAGCCACCGCACTACGAGTGGACGTACGACGTGGAATGCCAGACGAAGCTATTTTGGGACTTATAGCGACCGTCACTCTACATCTTCGCATATTCTTTTTGAGAGGAGCTTTGTCATTGAAGTCTGTAGTAGTACCTAGTACTTAGGTCATGGCACAACCATGAGCTTTCTTCGATGTAATGTTTATATATATATATATATATTATGAACTCATATGGATGTAATGATCAGTTAATTAATGCAATGTATTTGTGAATTTCTATTTATTTACCTTTCTCTTGTCTTATGATATTTGGGTATTTATTTTATGCGACACGCTCTTTCTCTATCTACCTTCTCGCTCAAGGCTTTACTTTCCAAAGCGATGACGTATTTCGAAAAAAGAAAATCTTACCGTATTTTCTGCGTAATTTAATTTCAAGTGAAGTTTAATTTTTCACGAGCATAAGTAACAACTAATAAAACGCTGTAATACGACTTAAGCGTAGTATGGGTTTATTAGGGTGTTACAAACCCCCTTTAGGGTATGACTGTATGATGCCATTCGGCATAATGTATGACAAGTTTGATTGAGCATTGTCTCATGATTGAATAATTGGTGTGACGATATGAGATAAATATAATCGACTATCGGTTAAAAGTTTCATGATTGGCATTTTGAGAAAGCTCCGGTCTAGCTATCGTGCTACTAGATTTTCATCAAAAATATGGACTTAGTCATATCATTGCATGTCCGCATGTGTCTTGTCAAGAAGTATTATGCATGTAAAGTATAATGATAAGAAAAGAAAGAATGGGATATGACCTCTCGATCACTTCAGTAAGGGAAGTGAGAGATGGTGATCTATAAAGACTCAAAGAACCTCTATAGGAGAGGCAAGGTGACATGGAGGGTCTTCCAACTTAGAGATAACCAATATCAGTATACTTTGATTTGGTTTAGTACTATGTGACGATGATCATGGAATAAGCTCATGTCCAAAAGCAGTCTATTTCAAAGGAAAAGTAAAGAATGTTAAGGACGTGCTAAGAATGAAAGTAAAACCATGGTTAAGCCTAGGAGATTGTATGTCAATGCATGTATCTATATTGTCCATATGCATTATGAATGTTTATTCCATGCTTTCGTATGTATGTTTACTTATGATGATATGATTATGATGTTAAGTTTAAAAGTAACCCATTTCAGGATTTATGTTTTTAAAATCATTAAAATTAAACCTATGCATGTCCACTATTTTTATAATTAAACTCGAAGTGGTTGGGACAAGGATGATGACAAAATGTTTGTCTAGTTGCAATCCTCCTGAGAAATCTAGTATTTCTCACTCCTATATTTTCATGTCATCTTTAGAGGATGCCGGTGTTAGGCACAGTGGTGATTTTCATTGAGTTCTTGCTATGGCATTAGCGCTTTGACCCAGTGTTGAATGCTTCTATGATGTCTGCAAGCGCAGCTATGAGGTTCTACATCTTCCACAACCGTCTGCTTTAGGTGCCAGCAATGAGCCTATTTTTTCGTCCACACCAACCATACGGCAAGGTCACCCTAAATGACATTTGTACCTATTTTCAGCCACCAGGATACCCCACCGATGGAGAGTCTAACTCGGATACCCGTTTGACACTGACTATTTCTTTGGATTCTGATCCTTTGAAGCCATCCTATCCGAGTTATCACGTGGAGACTAACCCATCCGAGCCCTCTTATCCTTCAATGATTCGTCTATCTTTTGATTCGTCTTCTTCTTCAACAACTCTTCATCATGCACCACCCCCAGTTCGTGGTCACGGGTTTATTTGTACTCGTGCTGTGACCCATGGACATGGGCATGCTCGAGGAGGAGGACGTGGCGACATTACTCCTAGTGGATTTGGGAATGGTTTCCTCCCATCCTACGATTGATTTGGATAGCACATGTGGAGCCAAGCATGAGGATAGCCCTTTTTGGTTATTAGTTGTGCGTTATCATTTCCTTTTAGCATGTATGGGCATTTGGGATTTCTGATGTACTTTTCTTTTTGATGTATTCAATTTGGTTTATTTTGTAAGGTTGACAGTAGATATCAGGCCCATCATCAACCTTATGTATGACTCTTGGCATTACTATTATTATATTAACTATGATGGCCATGGAATGAGTGTTATGTTTATCTAAGATAATTGTTATTCATGTCGCCTCTATTATTTTATTCACACCGCTTGTTGAGATAGAGACGTTCGACTTTACATGTTTATGATGCGTTCATGGCTCTTAGTTTTCAAAATGATTTACTCATATTCTTATCATTAAAAAAAATTACTGATAACTCCCCTTAGTGAGTTATTTTTGTTTTGTTTTATTTAGATTTAGAGTTTAGCACACAAATTTACTTGGGTATTTTAGTTTATTTTAGTTGGTTACTTTGATTTACGTTCTTTTCTAGTTTGTTGGTCATTTTCTCATGATTTTGTTAATTATTTATGTTTTCATTGCACTTCAATTAGGTATAAGCACTCAAGTGGAAGAAGAGTTCAATTGGAGTCTTAAGCAGTCCATCTTTGTAGGATTTCAAGACCATATTACAAGAGAAAATTCATATCTAACTCTCTAGAAGTCAACTTGACATGATTTAGGACTCTTTAGAAATATGAGAAGGAGATCTCCAACTTTGATGTTGAGCACTTTTCTGGATTCTCAAGTCCTCTAGGAGGAAAAGGCAAAACAAGACTGAAGTTGCATTTTTTGTCTTTTATGCTGTCAAGCTTGACCATTCATCAATATTTTGACTATATCTTGAGCTACAGAACTCCAATTGAGGTGGTTCTTATTGCGTTGAAATCTTACTCAAATATCTACAATTGCTATTTCCACCTTCGAGGGAAAATTCCAACTATTCTGATCGCTATTAAGGCTGAAAGCGACCAAAAGAGATAAATCTGTAGAATTGCTGTTTTATATGCACGCTCGAGCGTGAGACCCTGTGCTCGAGCGTGAATTGCGCTCTAGCATGTGACCTACGCTCGAGTGCAGCCCGAGACAGAGAGATCAAGTTTATGGTGAAGTAGAGCATGCTTGAGCATGCAAAGGGTGCTCGAGCACGGCTGCGATAAATTTAGAAAGTCTATTTTTCGAAGCAATCTTGAGGGAGAAGATCTTAGGCACTATTTAAAGGATATGGACGACCTTTTTGACACCTTTTGACACTAAAAGCACTGGAGGCAACCCTAGAGGAGAGGCTTGAAGATTCAAGGAGCATTGTGGAGAGTTTTGTGAAGAGTTGAAGACATCCTTCACCCTCAAGACATTGGAATCCTTGTTCTTCTTCATGGCTACTCTTTCTTTTATTCTTTCTTTTACTTTTTCTATTGTTTGTGATTCCATCATCAGCTAAACCCTATTCTAGGGCATTTATGGATCCAACTATGTGATGATGTTACTCATGGATTGATTTTATTTATGTTTTTATCTTGATTATTAAGTGTTATGATTGTTCCTAATGCTTTTGCGTGATTGGCCACCATTCAATTGATTTGTTGGTTTGCAACAACTAGAGATAGGGTTTGTAAACAAAGCTTCTCATCATAAATACCGTGAGTTGAGTGAAAACTAGAGATAGTTAAATGAACTCATGTGGTCATCTTAGGAAACCATAAAACTTCAACCTTTTCCTAAATTAGTTTGTAACTAAGAGATTAGGCAATCAATTTAGGATAAAAAGAATTTCTTGACCTTGAGAAAGGCTTGGAATTAATTTAAGGAATCATACATTAATCAATTAAGGTAAAAACTAGATAATTGAGATCTATGGTAATTGAGTCCATAGTTAGGTGAAGTCAGCTAGCCCTAGTGTCCATCCCAATGATTTAAGTTGCCTTTAAGTGCAATTTTGTTCTCTTATTCTATTTGATTTCTTTTAGTTTTCTCTACTTATTCCATTCTTCTAGTCCAAATAGTCATTCCTATTAGTTATTCGGTACTTGATCTATCCTCGTGGGAACAATATCTTATTCATCACTTTATTACTTGTACAATCCAGTATACTTGCTGGAGCTGCATCAATTACCCCTATTTTCATTTATAAAGTAATTTCAAAAGGTAATGTTAGTTCCGCAAGCAAAAGTAACAACTAATAATTCTGTAATATGACTTAAGTATAGTATGGGTCTATTAGGGTGTTACACCAACCCCTAAGAGTGGCACCAATTGGCTTCCCAAGTGAGTGAGAAACTTGGTTCAATCCTAGCCACCCAAACTCCCACCAATCAAAAACCAAAATCCTAACTACCATACCTTCATAAAACTCCATAATTCTGTCCTAACCCCCTCAGTTTTGGATGCCATTCTGTTACTACCTTCTTTCCACCCTCTTTTCTCCCATTTCATCTCATCTTCATCCTATATTCATGCGCCAACCACTTCCTCTATCAAGAAACCCAACTTGAGCTAGTTATCTACTCTAATTCAAGTAGGATTCTTACTCTTTGCTTGATTTTGATGACATGAAGCTAGTTGGGTTTGAGCTACTTCTTCTTGTTCTAATGTTATTTGATGATCTTGTGACATGTTTCAAGTGATTAAAGATAGGTGTTCTTGGCTTGGGATGGTTAATTGGGCAAAAACTCAAAGAAGAACAAAAACAAGATTACTGGAAAATAGAAACCCTATGACGTCCATACTTGCAAGGCGTACAACTTCACACACAACCATTAGCATTTGATAAAACTAATTTCAGATGAAGTTAGACATTTAGAGCTTTCCAAACATATAAATTATGAGGCCATTGGATTAGTATTAAGTGAGATATGATTTTTTGAAGTTTACCCTAGATTTCTACCTTTGGATTCGACCAGAGTATGCAGGGTATAATTCGCCCTATACAACTTCAATTTGAGTGCAACCAATTTTGTTGAAAATCTTATTCATATGGCAACATGTCATAAATATTTTAGAGTCAAATTCGATGTTTGTTGCTCCCAGTAATTCATTGAAGTTGTCCTATGTCCTGGCTGGGCTGAAATAGGGCAGACAATTTAGTCAAATTCTAGAGTTGATAACTCGAGCTATGTTTACTCAAATGAAACAAAACTTCATGGAAATGAAATTTGATTCTGTTAGATTTAAAATGATATAAGTTTCACAAGAATCCATTGAGATTTCTATTTTTGGCAAATTTTCACATCTTAGACCCCAATTCTGGCCATCAATTGCGTAGACCTAGGTTAATCCCCAATAACTTGAGCTACACTCATCAAAACTTGATGGGACTAAAGAGATTGGAAACTAGACAAACAATAATTCAACATAGTTAAAAGTCAGATTTAAATGAGCTAAATAAAAATTATGGCATAAATAACAACACCGAGCAGAATTGGATAATGTAGGCAAAAATGTCAAATTGAAGGTTTAGCTACCTTAGTGTATGTATGAATGGCTATTAAGACTTGAGTATTGTAAATTTATGATAATGCTAAAAGTTTAATGTATTAGATTAGCTCTGCTATTATGACTAATTATCTATTTAAGCTGGCACTACTCACAGGGAGGTAGATCTAATCCCTTATGAGTGACGGGTTTACTTTCCCCGACCCTCACACCAGTCTATTCCCCTTAAATTTGGTTGAGGGCTGGCCAAGTCTTAGACAGTGTCGCTCTAGCCCATGCTAGCTAGGTTTATACCATGCCTTATGTGTTAGCTTAGTACGTCCCTCTTGCAAGTTCTTATTATCTTTTCCTTTCCATATCTTATTATGCATGCGGATGTTTTGTGCATTCATGGATATGTCTCACACCTTATTTCTCATATCATATTCTAATTATGGTTGCATGCATGACATACATGAACATGACATGTAAATGTAAATATATTCAAAGCATAATCACCCATAGCATAAGTTCTCATAACTTCATAAACTTTTGCTGAAAATTCGGCAGCATAACGGATCGAGTCTGCTTCCCCGTGAATAGTGCCAGCTAACTCAGTTAACAAAAATATCATAGGTGTATATCCTCACTTCAATAGTTTGATAAAGGCTTTGATCAAGGAAACTAGCTAAGCCTATGAATTAGAGTTCAAGAGTATTGCCAATTCTTAAGGTTTCTTATTCTATTTTATGCCCTCTATTCTACACAATTTTTGTAAACTTTGCCATAATTTCTACTTAATGTATTAAATTCTGAATTTTTGATATGTTGAAGTATTATGTGTCTAGTTTTTAACCTCTTTGGTCCCATTTAGTTTTGATAAGTATAACTCAAGTTATTGGAGATTTATCTCGGCCTGCCCTGCAGCTGGCCAGATTTGTACACTCAAAAGTAAAAATTAATTAAAAATAGAAACCTGGTTGGAATCATACAAAACTTATATCTATTAAAGCTAACAGAACATTTTCATTTCCAATAAGTTTCATCTCATTTGCAAAAGTAGAGCTCGAGCTATAAGCTCGTGAAGTTGACAAATATGGACTACCCTACTCTAGCCTGGGTTGGACTTAGGGCGATTTTATTGAACTACTAAGAGTGATTGGGATCAAATTTATTTCTAAAGTTTTTGTGGCATATTAATCTATGTCTTTTCCTTCCTGACAAAATTTTTTTCACTCAATTTGAAGGAGTATGGTGTAAGATATGCCCTCCGAAATCTAGTCTGCTCAAAATCAGGGTTAGAATCTTAGGGTAAAATTCAAAAATTCATATCTCTCTCAATACTAATCCAATAACTTATAATTCATATGGTTGGAAAGCTCTAAATGTCTAGCTTCAGATAAAAATTGGATCATTGCATTTTGAATTCTATGGATGAGTCCATATAGTGCGAAGTACGGACAGTCGCAGGGTTTGTCAATCCCACCAATTTTGTTTGAGTGTTCTTTTGAGTTTTTACTCAATTCTTCAATTCAAACAAAATTTCTTCTTTTCAAATTACTAGAAAAACATCATAACACAAGCATACAAGTATGGACTAGCATAGCATAAGGAGACACGATAGCCATATAATCAAGCCATACACCAAATGACCATGGATTTAAGTTACCTACCTTGAAATCCTTGAAACTATGGAAGCAAGGAGGCCAAGAACCAACTCCTAGCCTTCTTCCTCCACCATGGCAGCTGCTCACATGAGTGTGGGGAGCTTCCACTTGACGTTTAATCATGAAATTGTTAGAAGGGTTTTGTAGAGAAGGAGATGAGGATCAATTTTCATAAAAGGAGTCAGTAGATTTGAGGCCCAGAAGACCTCCAATCTTGAGCTTGAAGCTCTTAGTTCTGGAGGTAAAAGAAAGAAAAGGAAGAACGAGATGATGGGGCAGCAGAAATGAGAGAGAGAAGGGTGATATTTCTAAAGAGAAAAAAGGAAGAAATGATAGCTTAGTAATTAAGTTGGTGTGGCTTGATTAGTAAGCTTTGGTAGTGGAGAATTGGCTAAGTTACCCCTCATCTTGGGCCGCAATGTGGCACCATTTATAATGATGGAGGTGGCTGAATTTTTAGCCATCCATCTTAAGGTTTTTAGTATAAAATTCTACTGATTCGGTCCTTGCAGTGTAAAATACCGAATGTTTACTGATTTCCTTCGAATCGGCAAAACATTTCTAAACAACTTTGTGAGATTTTCTACATCTCCATTCTAATTGTTTTTAAGTCTAATCTTTTTAATTAACACCTAATTAACCTTTAATTAATTTCTAATTAACCTTGCTTAGTCAGCAAAATTGAATAAATTGATTAACAGCGTAAATTAAATATTTTGCAAATTTAGAGTCTTTCTATTTTCTATTTTTAGTAGCTAATGGTATTTCCGAAATTTTGAGTAAGTCTAGGGGCACCCCACGTCATTTCACACCCGACCATCTCTGTGGCTCAATCGGCAGAGATTTAAACTTCTACGGTTTCGCCACATGATTTTGCTCCACTTAAAATCCCATTCTGCTAATTCTACAGATGCAGGGATATAATTGTCATTTTATGAAAAGTTCTAAGGTTATTGTGGAAATAATCCTTTAAGGTCAAAATATAATTTCTAAAAGTTCTAGGCAATACTACAGATAACAAAAATTTACCGGGGTATTTTTATCATTTCTTAATTTTTAACATGTGGCAGTGTCATATTTTTAATGGCAGTGTTATGCTACCTTATAGTTCCAAATGTGAGAATCGTTATGGCATAGTATTGCCTAAGAAATTCTCACACTATTTAAAGGAAATAATTCAAAGTTTCCATTACGCTTTGTTTAAGAAAGTGAAGATGTTACAAAGGTAATTAAACTATGAGATCCCTTTATCGCGGAGACACATGGCCAAATGAGATCCCTCCGAATTAGAGACACGTGGGTCCTCTTATAGGTTAGTTCTGTGTGACAATGGTCACGAATTGAGCTCACTCTTAGATTAGACTACCCAAGGGCATAAAGATTAAGAATAAAGACATATGTATGCAGACACTCTAGGGATGACAATACGTAACGCTTAGGTGTGTCAAGTAAAGAAAGAAAAGGAAGCATAAAAGCATATGCATGATTTTATGATGCAATTGCATATGTATAAGCTATATTTTGCTATCATTATTTTGACATTGCAAGTTATGTTATTATTATCATTATGAAGTTGCTCTCAATTTGCTATACTTATGCTGTGATTCTTAATCTATTTATCAAGTACGTGAGTAAAATGACCCTACTTCAGACAATATATTTTCAAACTATAAAACTGAAAGGTTTATATAGTATGCTCACCTTTTTCATAATAAACCGAAGCAGCTGGAGATAATAACAATGACTCTATGTGTGATAGTTTAGAGAATCCTATGAGAATTTTAAATTCTCACTCCTATATTTATTTCTGTATTATTTCCAGATAATTCAAGAAATCATGAAGATGTCATCCCAAGCAGAGTTGACTAGGATGAGTGGAGATGGCTGAAGGTTGCTGTTAAACAAGATCTATTCAAGAAACAGTAACAACTCCTGAATATGATACTATGATTTAAGCATAGTACTATCTTGGGGGGGTGTTACAACCATGACCAAGGACAATATGACTCTCATACTTCCAGCATCCTTGTCCCTTGCTAGATTACCTAGGAAACACTAGAAAATTGGAGTCCACAAAGCCAAACCCTATAAAAACTCGGACTACCAATGGATTCAAGTAGTTTACACACCAGAAAGAGCTCAAAACCGAAAACAGTACCCATCCTTCTTGAATCCCAGCAACCATAAGATTGAATACATGAATAAAGCGTCCTTGGAAGGTTGAACCAGGAACCTTCCAAGAACAAGGGCCCTATCATCCCTCTCAGATCCTTGTGGTGATTAGGTCTGTTTATTACTGATAGCCACCTTAAGAAGGTAGTTCCTTCTAGCCTGGTCGTTGTAGTATCTCCTCTAAAATTTACGGACCTTGAATCTTTTAATCTTGGTATGGTGTCCAAAAACACTAGCTGAGAAACTATTTTGGATACTGTTAACTTTTGCTTGCATGTTAAACTATTTAAGGACATTATTTACTTAATTATTACCACAAGCATATGTTGTCCTTTACTTTAATTAAGTTTTTTAATCTATACCTATATATAAAAGAGATTGTCTCAATAATTGTCTTTTTGGGTCTCTATTAATTGCATTGAAATTTTTTCAGGTCCATATACATCAATACTCTATATTAAAATTCATTTTATGTTTGTAAAGAAAAAAAAAATCATTTTATGTTAATTGATTTTGATAACGAAAATTCTGTTCACATTTCGAATCTTTCCCCCATTATAGCCTCCTTCCCACAATCTCAACATCACGTGCAACTCCCATGTTCTCAATTGGAACTTCTTATACCTGTTGCCTTTGGTTTAGCATACCCAAATATAGTAGTGCACCTTTGTCGCTTGTTAGTTCTATTTGTTCACCTAAGCAGTTTCATAGGCAAAAAAGATATAGGATATATAAACTACGTGGTGGAAATTTGAGAAGAGTTTGCACCTTCATAATATTAGTGCTGCCTATTTAATGCCTTCATAATGTAAAGATTTGATGAATCACCAAGAGAGAGCATGAGCCCATCAGAAAGGAAGAAAAGAGAGAAATTCTGAATGAATGATTGTTTTCTTGAGAATGAAAAATGTTGTACAAAGGTTTATATACATGATGAAATGAACTAAGCCTATTAGCGGGAACTACCTAACTGTCATAATGGCCAACTAACCGTACCAACAAAAATAAACATTTCCAATACCAATAAAACAAAAATAAACATTTCCAATAGCCCTCCTCAAGCTAGGCAATTGATGTTCAACATGCTAAGCTTAGGAACAAGATGATCAAATTGCTAATAGGCGACAGGCTTGGTACATAAGTCAGCAATCTACAAATTGGAGCTAATGGGCAAGAGGCGTATGAATCTAGATTTGATCTTCTCCCAAACAACATGACAATCAAGTTCAATGTGCTTTGTCCGCTCATGAAATACAAGATTCGCAGCAATGTACATAGCAGACTGATTGTCATAGTATATAAGAGCTGGAGATATGGAAGGCACCTTGAGATCCTGCAACAAGAATGTAAGGCACCAGATTTCACAAGTTGTAGTTGCTGAAGCCCCAGTACTCAGCCTCAGAGGATGAATGCAATACCGTAGGCTACTTTTTGGTTTTCCATGAGATCAAAGAACCACCAAGGAAGATACAAAATCCAATAAATGAATGACAGGATTCAGGACAAGAGGCCCAATCAGAGTCACTGAAAGCTTTGATCTGAAGTGAGGAATTACAAGGAAAGAAAAAACCCCGACTAGGAGACCCTTTGACATACCGAAGGATGCGCAACGCGGCATTGTAATGGGAATGCATTGGAGAAGAATTAGGTATGTCACAACAAAGCATATGTCACGGTGAGTGTTGGTGAGATACAAGAGTTGCCCTACAAGACGACGGTATGCAGCAACGTCTTGGAATGGATAACTATCATCTTTGAGTAGCTTTGCAGTGTTGTCACAGGTGACTTGGCTCGCTTGGAACCCAAAAGTCCTGCCAAATTAGGGAGCTCAAGAGTGTACATGCATTGACACACAACAATTCCACGATCGAAGCGTGCAACTTCAAGACCAAGGAAAAATTTGAGAAGACCTAAATCTTGGATCTTGAAGAGGAATCAAGTCGCTGCTTCACCTGAGTAATTTCCGCAATATCATTACCTGTGAGCATTATATCATCAATGTACTAAAGTAGAATAGTAAAGGAACCTGAATTGGCCTTGACAAAGAGGGAATGATCAGCTTGGGATTGAACATAACCACTAGATACTAACACTTAAGAGAGCTTTTCATACCATTGTCTACTGTAACATCCCCAATTTTTGTCTAAGCTAATTAGCTCTGTGATCCTAGCTAATTAGAGAGGTTAACGATTAATTGAAAAATTAGTCGATTAATCTCGAGAGCAAGGGCTTAGTAAATTAAAGGCAAATCAATAAGATAAGTGAAAGTCAATGATTAATTAGAAAATGCAACAATTGAAGCATAATGTATTAAAGATTATACTTAAAAGCCTAATTGCCCAATCCTTATTAATTCATGAATTAGAACATAAAATCAAGGTGATCTAGCCTAATTAACTAAGAGCACATAAGTATCACACCTTAATCACATTAACCCTCACATCTTCTTTACATAATTAATTAGGAAAAATCCTTTCATTGAGAATGTGCTAATGTGTAATCAAACCAATTGAATTAATCAACATTTAGACAATTGTAACAATTGTAAAAAAATTTAGAAATTTCTCTTTAATTATTGTTTGAAAGTTTGGTCAAAGCAAGAGCCACATCTAACCATTCAATTGCCTTCTCATCATACACCACTAGATCAAGAGTCCATGTTAGTAGATCCCTTAAGTCATGACAAGAGTTGTACTCTCCTTCATCAAGATTGTGACACTTGGAGTGATCACAATCATTCAATGCCAATCCTAAGATAGCTCATGCTTTTAACCAATTGACAAAAACACTACAAAGCCTTTTACCCAAGTATCAAGACTCAAGAGAAAAGCCCTTTTGCTTGAAAAAGAAGTAAGACTCACCTACTCTCTCTTGCTTGTTGGAGAGGCAAAGCAATCAGCCCACTTTGCCCCATTATTTGTGCCCCAAAACAGCCCTCCACTCTCTCATTTGTGATTTTCATCCTCTCACTACAAGCCTAAGCTCTCACTTCTCTCTAAGCCTCATTCTAGCTCTTCTACTCTTCCAATTCCTCTTGCTCTTCTTCCCACTTTCGCACCCCATCCAACTCTCATTCCTTTTTACCACCATCACAAGCCCTTCAAGGGCCACCCTCTTTGGTTCTTGATGAAGCAAAACAAACACTTACTTAGCCCCATCATCAAGCTCAAGGAGGAGGAGGCCATCTCCAACCATTTTCATCCTTCAAGCTTTCAAGAGAAGCTCTCTTTGGTAGTGACTCTATCCTTCCTCTCCATGTGTTTTTTTCAAGTTTTAGAACCCCTAATCTCTTTATAGTTAGGTGGTTATAAAGCTTGCTCCAAGGTCTCATGACCATACTTTTCCCTATGGGTTTTTCTTGTCTTGTTGAAAGTGTTGTTTTGAAATGAGATTATGTGGCATAATGGTTTTATATATCTTGCTCTATTTTGTGGTAAAATACTGATTTGGTGACTGAAACTTTGGATATGGTAATGAGATAAAACATAAAAATGGTGATTTAAAGTGGTATAGCAACATTCCCACAAGTTTGTTATGTAAAACTTAAAAACGGGTTAATCTGGAATTCTGGCAGTCTGTAAGGCGTTCGGTATATTTACTTTTAAAAAACTCAAAATGCAATGAAACTAAATTTCTATGAAAGTAGACTCAAAGATCTTTTCATACATATAAAATATGCGAGATTTGGCCTTAAGATGAGAGAGATATGAATTTTTAAAGTCTGCTGTTCCTGGATGGGTTTCTGTCCGGGCAGTAGGTAATAAAACGTGTATAACTCAAGCTATACATAACATTTTTGAGTCGGACCAAGTTTTTTGGAAAGCTAAGACATAGAGGAACACCCCCATAAAACAGTTTTGTCAGATTCCTTGTGAGGAGTTCACAGGAAATGTTAAAAGTCACTAACCCGAGATGAACTTTCAAATCTGAACAGTCAGAATAAAATATGTATAACTCAAGCTACAAAATGAATTTTTGAGTGGGGTTTCTTTTGTTTAAAAATAGACTCATAGAAGTGTAAGCATACCAAAATTCGAAACAAAAGAGTAAAAGATGAAATTATGGTGAATTTTTGAAGTTACTGCCCCACTGTAAAAGTAAAACTAGTTAGGGTAAAAGTTAAAGGTTAATGAAGAATAAGCTTTAAGACATTAATACCCTTACATTAAGTATTGGAAAACCTTCATAATTCAACATAAAAAGTTTTCAAGAGGATAATAGATAAGATTGGCCCTAGGCCTAATAAAAGAATTTATACAAGAGGCAACCCCAATTAAAAGCTTGCACCAAATTTACTAAGCTAAGCTCATAAGACTTTGTGTGATGTGTATGCCCTCATGTATTAATATGATGACAATTATGTGATGATGATGATCATGATATGATGATAGTATGCTATGATGATGATGATGATGACATGATAATGATAATGACGATATGATATGATGATAGTATGCTATGATGATGAAGATGATGGCATGATAATGATAATGATGATATGACATGATGATTATGATAGTGATATGATGGTGGTATGATAATGATACAAATATGATATGTTAATGATATACATTAAAGGAACCACATTTGGGGACGGCGATACGTAACGCCTAAATGTGGAAAAAGAATTAAAATGATTTTGCATCATAAGCCTTACTAAGAAGATAATGAACTAAGGGTGTGATCCTTCAAAAGGGAAGGTGACCTAATCTAAGTTCCCCTCACCCACGACTCACATGAGGCATGGCATGACCCAGCTAGTGTGAGTATAGAGGATAGGGCTTACATGAGGCATGGCATGACCCAGCTAGTGTAAGTACCGAAATTTTATGGTGGCGACGGCCACGGTATGAGCTCATTACCACTTATGTTTAGTGGGTGGAAAGAAAAGGACTTAAGATAAGTCAAGTTAAGAAAAGAAAGGAAAAGGGACTTCGGTCCAAACCCTTAAAGAGAAAAAGTTAAGAGAAGCTTATAGCACAGTCATGCACGTTTTATGTGATTATACTTATGCGCATGTATATTATGATATAAATGATTAGAAAGTATGTTAAAATTGAATCCACTTCGCATATCCATGTTTTCGAAAACCTAAGAACTGAACCTTATGAATGCTCACTGTTTTCATTAATAAAACCGAAGTGGCTGGGACAATGACGATGACACCTCCGTGTCATGTTCGAGTCCTACTGAGAAATCTTATTTCTCACTCTAGTTACTTTTTCCGCATCGTCACCCGATTTTTGTTGGCACATCCAATGGAGTGGAGCTTGGAGCCACCGCACTACGAGTGGACGTACGACGTGGAATGCCAGACAAAGCTATTTTGGGACTCATAGCGACCGTCACTCTACATTTTCGCATATTCTTTTTGAGAGGAGCTTTGTCATTGAAGTCTGTAGTAGTACCTAGTACTTAGGTCATGGCACGACCATGAGCTTTCTTCGATGTAATGTTTATATATATATATATATATATATATATATTATGAACTCATACGGATGTAATGATCAGTTAATTAATGCAATGTATTTGTGAATTTCTATTTATTTACCTTTCTCTTGTCTTATGATATTTGGGTATTTATTTTATGCGACACGCTCTTTCTCTATCTACCTTCTCGCTCAAGGCTTTACTTTCCAAAGCGATGACGTATTTAAAAAAAAAAAAAAATCTTACCGTATTTTCCGCATAATTTAATTTCAAGTGAAGTTTAATTTTCCATGAGCATAAGTAACAACTAATAAAACGCCGTAATACGACTTAAGCGTAGTATGGGTTTATTAGGGTGTTACATCTACTGGCTTGGTGTAAGCCATTGAGAGACTTGTGCAATCTACAAACCATACTATGCTTCGAAGGAGTAACTCCTTGGGGAAGCTCCATGTACACCTCTTCATGCAAATCCCTATGGAGTAAAGCATTGTTGACATCTAGTTGTTCCAAGTGCCAATTCTAGGTTGAGGCAATTGCCAAAAGAAGCCTCATGGTATTGAGTTTTGCAAGGGGAGAAAATGTTTTGAAGAAGTTGATTCCCTCAGTTTGGGTAAATCCTTTGATGACCAATTGCGCCTTGTAGCGCTCAATGGAGCCATCAGCACGGTGCTTAATGCAATACACCTACTTGCAACCTACAATTTGTTTGTCAGGGGGAAAAGGAACAAACTCCCAAGTTCCTGTCTAAGCTGAGGCCAGTAATTTAGCATCCACACCCTGCCGCCAGCACTAATGCTCAATTGCTTCTTAGTAAGTTTTGGCTTCTTATTGAGATGATATGGCTAGGCCAAAATGTTTATGGGATGAGGAAAGTTTAGTGTAAGATAAGAAAAATTAGATAGGGGGTACCTCGTAGTTGAGGAAGATGGCTTAGTTGTGGTAGTTGTAAAATCCTTAATTTTTTTTCGTGCTCAATTATCTCAGTAACCCTAAGTAATTAGGCACTTAATGAGAAATTATGAGATTTAGGCTTAATTAAGGGATTAATGAAGTGTTTATGAGTTAACTCTAATGAGAAAAGTCAAGAAAATGCTTAATCGAGATTAGATAATCTCTAACTAAGCAAGTCAAACCCTTAATGGCTTAATTAAGCACTAATCATCTTTAATTAGCTTAATCAAGTTTAGTTAAGGATAATTAAGCTTAATTACAAGATTAATCTTTGTTAATCATGTTCTTGTGTATTAATTACTAATTCTTGCTTAATCAAGTTGATTAAGTTGTAAGAGCACTTAATCACATCATTAAAATTCATATTTAGTCAACTAGATAATAAAGCACTGATGATATCACTAAAGTGAAAAAGTAGAAGACAATATTGCTTTACGTAAGAAAAGCATTAGGTCTTTTTTAGAATAAACCCCTTAATTAACCATTTTGTTCCCTTAATTACAACCAATTGAAGAAAATAGCCTCTCTATGCCCATATGAAGGCTATGGCCTCCCCCTCCCCCATATGCATATTCATTTTCATTTTGTGACACTTCACTCGCTTTCTAAGTCTCTCAAATTTTCTCACTTCTCTCTACATCCTTTCTTCTTCTTTTTCATCTTCTTCTTCCTTTCTCCACCACCACCATAATCAAAACTCTCACTTAGCCCTTCAAAGACGATATCTTTTGGTCTTTGGAGACAAGATCTAAACACTGCAAGTCTCATTTTCAAGAGAACTCAAGAGCTCTCATCCTTTCCAAGCCAAACCGCCACCACCATCAACAAGGAGGAGTCTTCTTTATCTTCTTCTTCTCCTTCAAGGGTGCCATTCTTCAACACTAGGTAGTGATCTTCACTTTTGTATTTTGTTTACTCAAGAAAGCTTGAAGCTTGGTTCTTCTCATGACCAAGATCTTCAAGTGAAAGCTTGAACAAATCTTTCATGCTCTTCATGCGCAAAAGCTTCTATTTTTGGTAAAATATGTTCATGTTCTTGCTCATGAGTATTCTTGATTTTTTTGATAAGTTCTTTCCTTTAAGTGCTTCAAAGTTTCCATTTTCCTTTCTTGATGCATGAGATCTTGGTGGTATTTGGAGTTGAAAGTTTTTTATCTTCTTATGATGATGCTTATGATTGGAAAAGTTGTCACCTTTATCATTTTCTCTTGATTTGGCACATTCTTGATGCATGAAACTTCAACAAGTTTGTTACTTGCAACCTTAAAAGTGGCGCAAGTTTTGTGCTTCCTTAAAGTTTCATAAAGTCTTGTCTTGAAGACAAGAATATATGTAAAAGTCTAAGCCTTTTGGAATATTAAGCCTTTTTGAATTATAGAAATGATATCTTGTCACTTTATGTTTCAAATATTGATTCTTGGATGCAAATCTGTTCATAAAGTTTTAAACTTTAATCAAGAAAGTAACTTTAGGTCATAAAGTTATAAGCTTGCACTTTAAGTCTTGTAAAGGTGGAATCTTGAGATAAATATATTAGTAAAGTTCTAAGCTTTAAGCAAAAATGTCACTTTTGAGTCTTAAAAGTGTTAACTTTTATAAAGATCAAGACTTTATAACTCTAAGTTAATGTTTTATATCATTAGTTCATAAAATAGGAATCTTTTAGACTTAAGACAACTTCAAATCATAAAGTTGAGACCTTGATGGTCTTAGAATAATTAAAAGTGTTAACTTTCATAAAGAACAAGACTTTTTAATTCAAAAGCTAGTATCTTGTATCATTATTCCATAAAGATTTAATATTTAAGACAAGAGTATAATTTTGGAGGCACTTGCTTTCATAAAGAATAAAACTTTTTAATTACTTTATAAAGAATGATAACTTTTACAATAGTTAAGGTAAGATCTTCTTATGTTAATAATAAAAGCTTGAAACTTTGCAACTTGGATAAGTTAAAAATCACCCCAGTTGATTAGTAAACATAGTGTTGTTGGGTTCATAAGTGTGGTTATGCGTTGTCACGACCCAAGGATTAAAGGGATCTAGAACTCCTTGGGAACAAAAGTATGATTAGGGCCTCTAAGCATACCATGAACCTAGGAATCACTAAGTGCACTATCTCAAGGAGAGGAAATAATCACCTAACTTAGTTAATTTGAACAAGTGTTCCATAAGACATATACCCAAGTAAAAAGTAAATTCCTATAAGAACTAAGTAACTAAAAGGTTTCATACACATTCATTTTAACTATGTGATTCTCTCATGGGCAACCACGAGAAATCATATGATGATTCATAAGATTTCTCACAAAGAATAACACAACTATAAACCCCTTTAGGATATGAATGTATGATGTCATTCAGCATGATGAATGACAAGTTTGATTGAGCTTTATCTCGTGATTGAATTAGTGTGATGATATGATATGGATATAATGGCTGTTGGTTGAAAGTTTTATGATTGGCATTTTGGGGAAGTTCCGGTCTAGCCGTCATGTTGCCGAATTTCCATCAAAATTATAGACTTAGTCATATCATTACATGTGTCTTGTCAAAAAAGTACTATTCATGTAAAGTATAATGATAAGAAAAGAAAGAATGGGATATGAACCCTCGACCACTTTAGGGAAGTGAAAGACGGTGATCCACAAAGACTCAAGGAGCCTCTATAGGGGAGGCAAGGGTGACATAGAGGACCCTCCAACTTAGAGGTAACTAATATCAACTTAGTCTGATTTGGTTAGTACTGCATGACGACGGTCACAGAATGAACTCATGTTCAAAAGCAGTCTATTTCAAAGGAAAAGTAAAGAATGTTAAGCACATTCTAAATATGAAAGTAAAGTTAAAGAAAGACTCCGGTCTAGTCTAAGAAGTCATATAAATGTGCATGCATCTTCATACTCTCATTTGTATAGTCATGAATGTTTATACTATGCTCTCACATGTATATGCTCTTATATTGTAGCTTTGAGTTTTTTTATATTATGTTTGTATGGGGAAGATTAAAAGAAACCCGCTTCAAGAATGTATGTTTTCAAACCCTTTAAATATAGAAACCGAAGTGGTTAGGATGACGACGATGACACATTAATGGTCTAGTTAGGATCTTACTAAAAAATCTTGTATTTCTCACTCCTACGTTTCCATGTCGTCTTTAGATGGAGCTGATGGCATCCATGGTAGCACTTTTGATGGTACCTGACTGGATAATATGAGGAGCTACCATATTTCTTCACCTAGCTAAAGAGAATAGAGATAGTAGCATAGTATTTTCACTTTCTTAAAAGCCCTAGTTAGGCACTTTATGTGCAATTAAGAGCATGTAGGAAGTCATGCTACTTAATTTGACCGATTACATATGTGATACTTATTAAGTGTAATGATGACTCTTGATTATCTATGATTACATTATTGGCTTAAGGCATTGTGTTATGCTGTTTCAATTTTGTCATATATCTTATTAGTAACTCAGCGATATGAGGAACAATGTCCATATATATGCAAGTAAGTAAGCGCTTAAAGGCTCAATTTTCAAGCATAAAGGTTTTACAAAAAAAAAAAAATCTACAAACTATTTTCATATATTACACTAATTTCAACGAAAAGAACTTCCGCTAATTAAGAGTAACAACTAGTAATGCCATAAAATATCTTAATTATAGTATGATGTTATTAGGATATTACAGTAGTTATGGCCAAAGAGTGATAATAATCCTATAAATAGTGGGCAACCTACGTGAATGGGTGCAATGCCTAGTAAGGATAGGATTGGACGAATCAGTGGAATCAGTAAAAGGAGTAGGTGCAGGTTGGGCAAGTGGTGGTTCAGAAAGGTTGGCTGGTGGGAGGAAATGTGGAGTATGGGAAGGGATAACTCAAGTCACCACTTGTATCTAAAGCATTATTTGAATTATAAGACTTATAAAATTATCATTGGGAGTAGAAGAATTTTGTTTAAATAGAAATAGTTTTTCGTGGAAGATTACATTTCGAGAGGTTAGAATTTCTCTAGAAGTAAGATGATAAATTAGAAATCCTTTCATACTAGCTTTATGACCCAAATAAACCCCCCTCTTAGCTCTAAGATCCAATTTGGTCCTGTAAGCTAAAGGTGTAGAGACAAAACACTTTCAACCAAAAATGTGTAGCATAGAAAAATCTGGATGTTTGTTATGTAAGGCTTCAAACGGTGTTTTATTCAATAGACACTTGCTAGGAAGTTGGTTTAAAATGTGAATAGCATGAAAAACAACAAAGTTCCAAAAATGTTATGGTAGGTTATGTAACACCCTACTACTAACTATTATTATACCGCTTTAATTTTCTGTACTCAAAACTGGATAACAATTAGCCAGTAAGGTATTACTAAATTCACTGGTTTAATTTTTGTGCGGGTAAATTTTTTTCACCGGTTGCTCTTACTAAATTCACTAGTTTTAGTTAAATAATTTATGCGGTGAAATTCTTACTACTACATACTAATCGAAAGTTCCACAGTTGAGGGCATTCATCATATACAGAAAACATACCTCACTACTACTGCATCACAGAGTACATATAGAGTTCAGAACGCATAACTCAAAATATAAAAAGGGATGGGATGCCTGTACTAATACTAATCATCCCTACCCGACCCATATACAGCCCATCAAAATATCCAATAGAATATGTCAAATGAAGATGCCAAAAAGTGGCATCCTAAGCTACATCACAGCATACTAGTATTAATCGTTAATGATAGTAATAGTAAGAGTACAATCCAAAACGTGTAATAGAATCCTATTATTTAGAAATTCAGGCTCAAAAACTACGCTCATTTCAATATTGATAATGATCCATGCTATCTGGAAACACCAAAGAAAAAGGGGTGAGAGAATTCTCCCAGTAGAGTGGTGTTCCTAGGGGAGTCTCGCTTCATCCTAAAAATGCTAAGAACAAATGCGGGAGTGCAACAATATGTAAGCCACATAAACAAACACTGTCAGAACATTTAGTAGCAAAATGACAAATATCCAAGCACAGCTATTAACAAGATAAATTATTATTCCCAGCTATTAGTGTCAAGCAAAATGGAAGTGTGTAATAATATTAATAACAGTAAAGTAGTAATATAATCAAGCAATATATACAAAATTAATAATCACAAGTATACTATTGATACTTTTGCTGCTTCCTTTTCTGGTGGCTGAAGTTTGTAGGGCCTGTATTAATAATCGAATCTGCGAGAGCTCTCTTTGCTAGGGCGTCCCCTAGACAGATCAATGAATTACCAAGTCCTTATCCGCTAACTTGGCGGGGCCCAAGGTATTCAGATAACAGACACGAAGTCCTTGTCCGCTAACTTGGCGGGGCCCAAGGTGCCGTTTCAAATCCACTGCCAGACTTAGTGATCACCAAGTCCTCATCCCCTAACAAGGTGGGGCCCAAGGTGTCACTTAGTGAAATGCATGGCTTGTCCACTACATGATAGGGCCCACACACTCACTTATTCATTGAATCACATATATATAATAGCCAGACACAAAGTGCACATATGTAATTTCTATTGTGCATAAAGTCAGTTATATTACAGAATGGACATAACAAAACTATTTCATTCATATGTTAGTACACATATAAAACTTATAATCATCAACCAGGAATCATTATTTGCACCAAAAGAACATAACATCTTAACCCATATCCATGATATTTGTGCACCCTTGATTCATAGTAAGAAACTTTCATAATCACAATCATACATAGCAAGTAGGTACTTAAACATAGATTGTACATGAACGCACATTATAGCACGTCATTCAAATATGTTCAAAAGATATAAAAGCACATCTACTTCTCATACATATTTATGCATAAATTTTCGAAGCCTATATACAAATGATCATATTTCATATAAATCAAGACTTCACAAATAGTTCAAAGGATAGTTCAAAACTCCTATTTCTTAAACCAAAGTTTAGAAAACCACTTAAAGCAAGGAACTAGATAGTTCATGTGACATTTCTAATGGGACCTTAACTTGGATCTTCATGTTTAGAGTTCCTTAATGTGATTATAAGTGTGATTAAGTCTAATGTCCCAGGTTCAAAGTCCATAAATCCATATCCAGGTCAAGGTTCTACAATGCATAGGTATGACCTTAGAAGGTCTCAAATAAGTCTCATATTGGTCTCAAGGTCTCATAATAGTCTAAACAAGTCCATACAAGGTCCATGTGTAACATCCGCGAATTCCGACTTCCGATCCCCATTATTGATGACATTTCCGATTTCCGAGTTTCCTTACACTTGGCCTCCGACCTCAACACTAGCTTCGACTTCCGACTTCGTTTCAAGGCTTGCAAGGGACTTCTTCCGATTTCCGACCTAAGGCATGCAGCTTACGCTCTCCGATTTAATGGATGGAGCTGACGATTTCCGACCTTGTAAGCGTGGATAAATTTTGACCTTCTCGGTATGAATTCCGACTTCCAATTTCGCGAGATGAAATGAGAGTGACTGATGCTTCCAACTTACGAGTTCGTTGTCGACTTCAGCATTCTTTACGACTTCCGATATTATCGATCAAAGAGTAAAATGTTCGATTTCCGACTTCGTCTCTAAGGCTCGATGAACTGAAAGTATTCAATTCGACATTATGATTCACAACGGGTACGAGATCCGATCTTGAGTTCAATATTAGAAGCTCTCACTTCTATATCTTTCGAAGTTAGGGATAGAAAGTTCATGATTTACGAGCTCAGACCTTAAGTGCTTGGCTTCTCACCAGGCTCTCTACTACGTTTCAATTAGACTGGATGTTTTCTGAGTTCCGACTTCATATACAGGAAGTTCACGAGGTGCGACTTTATGTAGAGTACGAGTTCGATTTTGTTTCAGATTATGCTAGAAACTCCTACCACTTGAGCGACGTGGAGAGTGATTCTACCACACAAAGAGGGCAACCAATCACAATCTTCCAAGTTAACTCCCACTCATGCCTATATAACACACTATCCTCCTTTGAATCAGACCATTATTCACGTTGCTTTTCCTCTTCTCCATCAGCTCTCTTTTCTCTTGCTCACACATCCAAGACTTAAGCAAAGTTCCAGCCTTGTTTATCCAAATTTCAAGAGCTCAGCACCAAAACACTTAAATCAAAGGTAGGGGTTTTAAATTTCTTGCATCAAATCCATGCACTTGGCTGGCTGGACTGAATTAGTTTCACCTTAATTGATGTGTGAATTGAATAATTATGCTTGGATTAATAGAAGATTTTGAGTTAGAAGTAGAATTAGAAGAAGAAAACTAAGAGGATTAAATGGCTGGAGGTGCTGTCTTGGTGGAGAGTCCACGGCAGACCATATGGCGGAGCGTACGGCGCCGCCTACGATCGGTCAAATTCGATGAACCTATTTTTAAATGAAACTAGACATCTAGGGCTTTCCATAGACATATCATATAAGGGTTTTGGATCAGAATTGAGGAAGATATGAATTTCTGAATCTCGACCTAGGGTTTTAACTCTGGCTCTGGGCAGATTGGGTTATTTAGGGTAGAACTCGACCTATACTACATGAAACTGAGTGAAACCAACTTTGTTGGAAAGCTTACACATAGGAGAACAACATCCAGAGAAATCCCGAGTTTGTTATCCACTCAGTTATTCCCAGTGATTTGAAGAAGTTACCCTATGTCCAAACCAGGCCAACACAGGACAGTTCAGGAAGGCTAAGTTTCGGGGCTTGTAACTCGAGCCCTACTAAGGCAAATGAAATGGGACTTTTGTATATGAAAGTTTGTCCTGTTAGCTTTAATACGAGACCAATTTCGTCTGATTTGAGTGAGTTTTCGATTTTTGGTAAATTTCTACTTTTTGTTGCCTGATTCTGGCCAGCTAATGGGCAGGCCGAGATAAAGTTTAGATATCTTGAGTTATAGATACCGAAATTAGATGGGACCAAAGAGGTTAGAAAATAGACACACAACCCTGTAACATACTCAAATTTGAGGTCCAAATGAGCTAAAATGAAATTGTGGCATGAATTACAAGAACCGGGTTGGTTGTATATGCTGAGGCAGAATTTCTGTCTTAATGAATTTGATATGAATTGGAGTTTCATCTTTGGAGTATACATGTGAATTTGTGCTTCTTGTGATATATTGATGTATTGATTGGCTGGCACTATTCATGGGGAAGCGGACACGTTAGTTATGCTGCGAAGTTTCGGTAGAACCCATGAACAAGTTATGAATTTCATATGAATGTATATACATTCTTAAGAAAGTCATGAAAGTCGTGAAAAGAAGCATGTCATTATGCAAGTTCCATACTACTTGGGCCAGCCCCGGATAGAAAGTTAATGGGAATAGATCATGGAAAGGTCGGGAAAGTAAACCCGGCATTTTACGTATAGGAAACGAGCTCGATCCTGATAAGCGGGACTATTACCCAGGAGTCTAAAATGGCCAAGAACTCCCAGGGGACCAAGAGAGATGGAAAAATGATAGAAAGTAATGAAAGAGTTTATGAAAGAAAGTTCAAGAATGAGTTTTCATGATTACATGAATGCATAAATCCATGGAATAGTTGCATCAGGATGTTTACAATTGTCTGTTACAACTGCTTATTGCTATTCATTGATTTATTCCATTTATCCTTCTGTGCACTAGTATTAGTACTTATTTCGTTTCTTATGCCAATTAAAGTAAAATTGAACCTTACCTCGGACCAGACATGTTTTTAAACTCATGAAAATGGACTTTAGTTTGAACACGTATTTTAATAATTAAGTAAAACCCAAGGTAATCGAGAATGTATGTGATGTCGGTCCAGTGTAAGCAGAACCCTCGAGAATTTTCTGAAATTCTCACCTGCCTTGTGTATTCCGATCATTCTCAGATTCAGCGATGGACTCCTGACCACCCTTTTTATTGAGATCCTCGGCACTTCCGCCCACCATGACCTGGAGTTGGACTCTCTGTACATAGCCGGTTCGTGTAACTTTCGTTTGTACTTATTTAGCGACAGAAACTTCGATGTTCCTTTGCACCATCCCCTATTCGACCGCTACCCCTTATATTGCCATCCCTCTACATATGGCGCACTCGCATCCTGCTCCTCCTGCACCGAAGACCCGCTGACCACGCTCCCGAGTCACCACCACGAGCAGCCCCGACGTCCCTCGAAGTTCCGAGAGTGACCCTCTGAGGCCACAGGCTCGCCGCCTCTTCCTCCTCGGGACCTAGCGGACTATACTCCGGCCGAGCCTGGCATGGCTAACGGCTACCTGACGGAGTAGTTTAGCGAGGGGATGTTATGCAAAGATGACGCTCTTTTGGACAGCATGTAGCTTTGGGTCATGGGTTTGACTGTAGAATTAGCAGTAGATTATGAAATGTCCTATGAGGACCATAGGGTAGGCTGATAGATGAGGCGATGGTCTTTGATACACTAGCCCATGTATGTGTTTTACTTTGAACCTTTGTACATAAACTAAAACAGCGTCTTCGATATATATATATATACATATGTTTACACGCATGCATGACCTTATTGTACCATACTTATTTGATGATAGTCTATTCGGTTCATTTTGTTGATATTTCGTTTATTTTGTTTGTAATATAACAGCACGCCCTCTCGTCAATAGAGACGAGTTAAGGAGAACTTAAAGACAAGAAAGGTAAGTAAAGTATCAACACGGTAACACAACCCGACTAGTTTCATGCTATGACTTAAGCATAACATAAAATTAGTAGGGTGTTACATTATTGGTATCGAGCTTGATTCGTCTAGCTAAGGCCTGAGGATTGACTGACTATGCTTCGCAAGATATTCTGTACTTTAGTTGATAATGTGCACGGATCTTACCGTATGGTGGAGATATAGTTGTGCATATATATGAAGTGCCTGGACCGGTGTGGTCGTTATTTACTAGCACATTAAACTTAGTATTGAGCCCGATCAACTCAATAACTTTTGTTTTGTGTGTTCGTAACTTAATGGCTTCAGGAAGGCGAGGAAGACCACGTGCGAACTCGCCCCAAAACCCGATCGACGTGATGGCCACAATGCGGAAATGGCTCAAGCAATGCGGGAACAAGCGCGCCGCTCACCAAATGATGGAGCAGCTTTGGCGGCGGCTGCAGCAGTCGTGAGGGAAACCCCGAGGTCCGTAGGAAACCTGGATCGCCTCAGGTTCCCAGAGTTTAGGAAGGCAAATCCGCCAAGTTTCCAGGGGCATATGACCGGATAAAGCGATGAGTGGATCAAAGCCATACAGAAGATATTCTCCGTCTTGGATTGCTCGGATCACCGTAAAGTGACTTTTGCCACTTACACGCTTGAAGGCGACGCCGAAGTTACGGTGGAGCAGCGTTTAAGGTTGTTCGAGGAATCTCGGGCGGCGATCCACTGGACAATGTTCAAGGATGTATTTTACCGTAAGTACTTCCCGCTTGATTCGAAATGCCAAGGAACTCGAGTTCATGCAACAAGGCTAAGGAAATCGGACAAGATCCGAATATATTGCCCGATTTGAGGAGCTATGTAAATTCTCCACAATCTATCAGAGGAACCCAGATGAAGCCTGGAAGTGCATCAAATTTGAAGGTGGGTTGCGAGAGGACGTTCTCACCGCCATCAGCCCGATGGAGATTAGGGATTTCCCTACATTAGTGAACAAATGCCGACTTGTGGAGGATTGCCACTCGGTTAGGCTGCGGCGGGGGCATTTGGTGGTAATTTCAAGAGAGGGCTAGCCGCAGGCCTAAGATTCAAGCCCAATGTACAACAACAATGAGATTTCCCAAGAGGCAACAAAGGCAAGCGACCTCAAAGGCCTTTTTCAAATTCAACTTGCACAAAATGCGGTAAGAATCATGGCGACCGGCAGTGCTTGGCAGGCCAGAATGTCTGCTATGGATGTGGCAAGCCAGGCCACAAAATTTACGAGTGTCCAACCAGGAACTCATCACGGCCTTCGACCCCAAATGACAAGGACGGGTCTTTACTATGAATGCGGAGGAAGCCGATAAGTCAGAAGGATTGATTCAAGGCAATTGTGATGTGAATGGTGAGACTCTAACTGTACTCTATGATTCGGGTGCCTCACATTCATTTATTTCTCCTGATTGTGTAGCTGCCTTGCAATTGCCAATTTCTGAATTACCTTATGATCTGTTGGTTCCTACTCCTACCAATGGGCCTGTTAGGACTAGTCAAGTGTGCATCAATGTTCCTCTTCGAATTGAGGGTAGGACCTTTGCCGCTAATTTGATTTGCCTCGCTCTCTATCCGGTCTCGACGTAATTACGGGCATGGATTGGCTTTACGCCAATCATGTTGTACTCAATTGCTCGATAAGGCGGTGGTACTTCCTCTGTCTTACTTTCTGAATCCCAAACCGCAATACTCTTCTATCGGAACTCTTTCAGGCCAAAGGATCAAGGGTATATCCTCTTGTCAACTAATGCGGTAGAAAGGCGGCGAGAACTAGAGAAGATTCCAATTGTCGTGAATACCCTGATGTTTTCCCAGAGGATATTCCTGAATTCCCTCAGAGAGAAATTGAGTTTACCATCGAGTTGGTTCCGGGTGCGAGACCAATATCTATAGCTCCATATCGAATGTCATCTATGGAGTTAACGGAATTAAAAAGACAGATCGAAGAGCTTTTAGAAAAGGGATTCATACGACCAAGTGCGTCGCCATGGGGAGCTCCGGTCTTGTTGGTCAAGAAGAAGGATGGAAGCACGCGCTTATGCGTGGATTATAGGCAGTTGAACAAAGTGACGATTAAGAACAAGTATCCGCGCCGAGGATTGATGATCTCATGGACCAACTACAGGTGCAATGGTATTCTCCAAGATCGACTTGCGTTAGGATATCACCAAATTCGAGTTAGGAACAAGATATCCCTAAGACAGCCTTTCGAACTTCGTTCACGGACACTACGAATATACCGTAATGTCGTTTGGGCTGACGAATGCACCAGCGATATTCATGGATTACATGAATCGAATATTCCGCCCATATCTAGACAAATTTGTAGTGGTCTTCATCGATGATATACTTGTCTACTCAAAGACGGAACAAGAGCATGTGGAACACTTGCGGCTAGTTCTGCAAATTTTAAGAGGAAGGAAGCTCTATGCCAAGTTATCCAAATGTGAATTTTGGATGAAAGAGGTGAAATTTCTCGGCCCCGTAGTGTCATCTGGAGGAATCTCTGTCGACCCAAGCAAAGTAGAAGCAGTTCTAAACTGGGAGAGGCCAACTACAATCTCTGAAGTTAGAAGTTTCCCGGGCTTAGTTGGATATTATAGGCGATTCGTTAAGGATTTTTCTCGAATAGCCTTGCCCTTGACCAAGCTAACCAGAAAGAATGTCCCCTTTGAGTGGACACCGGAGTGCGAACAGGGTTTTGAGGGTTTAAAGAGAAGGTTGACCACGACGCCAATACTAGCCTTACCAGACCCTCAAGGACCATTTGAGGTCTCATCGCGATGCTTCCCAACAAGGGTTAGGATGTGTGTTGATGCGGTGGAAGGGTGGTCGCGTATGCCTCCAGGCAATTAAAGCCACATGAAAGGAATTACCCGACCCATGATCTTGAGTTAGCAGCAGTAGTGTTTGCTTTGAAAATATGGAGACATCACCTGTATGGAGTAAAGTTCGAGGTCCTTTTTGATCATAAGAGTTTGAAGTACCTTTTGATGAGAAAGAATTGAATATGCGGCAACGGAGATGGATGGAACTCCTTAAAGACTACGAGTTTGAATTGAAATACCACCCAGGCAAGGCGAACATCGTAGCAGATGCGTTGAGCAGGAAATCATTGACTGTCGCGTGGATGATGATTAAAGAGACGGAACTTATTGAAAGTTTCCTAATCTTAATTTGGGAATTCTTATCACTCCCAAGACTCTTCACTACACCAAATTCAGATAACCAATAGTTTCAAGGACCAGATTCGGCAAGCTCAGCAGCAAGATGCTAATTTTCAACATACACTTGATCTCGTGCGATCAGGGAAACTAGCAGGCTTTGCCCAAGATAGAGAGGGCATCTGGCGGTGCCATGACAGAGTATGTGTTCCTGAAAGGGACGATCTCCGAAAGAGAATCTTAGAAGAAGCTCATAGAGGGAAGTTTACCGTACATCCTGGCATAACTAAAATGTATCAAGACCTCAAGGAGATGTTTTGGTGGCCAGGCATGAAGTCAGATGTAGCAAACTTTGTTGGCAAATGCTTGATTTGTCAAAAGGTAAAAGCGGAGCATCAGAAGCCTTCTGGGATGCTACAACCCTTGGAAGTCCCTGAGTGGAAGTGGGAAAGCATTTCCATGGATTTTGTGATGGGATTGCCAAGAACACCAACAGGATACGATGCCATATGGGTCATCGTGGATAGATTGACCAAGTCGGCCCACTTTCTACCCATCCGAGCAAATTATCCGTTGGAAAAATTGGCACAGCTGTATATTCAAGAGATTATCAAGCTGCATGGGACCCCTTCAACCATTATCTCCGATCGAGACCCAAGGTTTACTTCAAGGTTTTGGGGAGCCTTACAAAAGGCATTCGGTGCTAAGTTATGCCTAAGCACTGCATACCACCCGCAGACGGACGGCCAAACAGAAAGGACAATTCAAACCTTGGAGGATATGTTACGAGCCTATATACTGGAGCACCGCGGGAATTGGGATCGATATTTACCATTGGCTGAATTCGCATACAACAATAGCTATCACACTAGCATTGGCATGGCTCCTTCACGGCATTGTACGGACGGAAGTGCGATCTCCCTGTCTTTGGTATGAAGCGGGAATCACTCTACTAGGGCCCGATTGGTCAGCGGACTACCGAGCAGATCAAGAAAATACGGAGCAAGATGCTTGTCGCTCAGAGTCGCCAGAAGAGTTACGCGGATACCAGGAGGAAACCTCTGGAATTTCAAGAAGGAGACCATGTATTTCTGAAGGTTACTCCTACAACAGGGATTGGTAGAGCTATCAAAGTCAGGAAGCTAAATCCTCGTTTTATTGGTCCCTTCCAAATCTTAAAGCGAATCGGGTCAGTGGCGTACCGAGTCGCTTTACCTCCCCATTTATCAAACCTCCATGATGTTTTTCATGTCTCCCAACTCAGAAGGTATCAACCTGACCCTACGCACTCCCTTGGACCCGAATCGATAAAGTTGAAGGAAGACCTGACCTTCCATGTTCAACCAGTACGGATTGTGGACAGAAGCAGCAGACAACTCCGAAATAAATCTGTACAGCTAGTGAAAGTGGCGTGGGGAAGAGAAGGTGCTGAAGACTATACTTGGGAACTGGAATCGGACATGAGGAAAGAGTATCCTGAACTATTCTCCAGCACTAAATTTTGAGGACAAAATTTTTTTTTTAAGGGGGGTGGTATTGTAACATCCGCGAATTCCGACTTCCGATCCCCATTATTGATGACATTTCCGATTTCCGAGTTTCCTTACACTTGGCCTCCGACCTCAACACTAGCTTCGACTTCCGACTTCGTTTCAAGGCTTGCAAGGGACTTCTTCCGATTTCCGACCTAAGGCATGCAGCTTACGCTCTCCGATTTAATGGATGGAGCTGACGATTTCCGACCTTGTAAGCGTGGATAAATTTTGACCTTCTCGGTATGAATTCCGACTTCCAATTTCGCGAGATGAAATGAGAGTGACTGATGCTTCCAACTTACGAGTTCGTTGTCGACTTCAGCATTCTTTACGACTTCCGATCTTATCGATCAAAGAGTAAAATGTTCGATTTCCGACTTCGTCTCTAAGGCTCAGATGAACTGAAAGTATTCCGAATTCCGACATTATGATTCACAACGGGTACGAGATCCGATCTTGAGTTCAATATTAGAAGCTCTCACTTCTATATCTTTTCGAGTTCCGGGATAGAAAGTTCATGATTTACGAGCTCCGACCTTAAGTGCTTGGCTTCTCACCAGGCTCTACTTTTACGTTTCAATTAGACTGGATGTTTTCTGAGTTCCGACTTCATATACAGGAAGTTCACGAGGTACGACTTTATGTAGAGTACGAGTTCCGATTTTGTTTCCAGATTATGCTAGAAACTCCTACCACTTGAGCGACGTGGAGAGTGATTCTACCACACAAAGAGGGCAACCAATCACAATCTTCCAAGTTAACTCCCACTCATGCCTATATAACACACTATCCTCCTTTGAATCAGACCATTATTCACGTTGCTTTTCCTCTTCTCCATCAGCTCTCTTTTCTCTTGCTCACACATCCAAGACTTAAGCAAAGTTCCAGCCTTGTTTATCCAAATTTCAAGAGCTCAGCACCAAAACACTTAAATCAAAGGTAGGGGTTTTAAATTTCTTGCATCAAATCCATGCACTTGGCTGGCTGGACTGAATTAGTTTCACCTTAATTGATGTGTGAATTGAATAATTATGCTTGGATTAATAGAAGATTTTGAGTTAGAAGTAGAATTAGAAGAAGAAAACTAAGAGGATTAAATGGCTGGAGGTGCTGTCTTGGTGGAGAGTCCACGGCAGACCATATGGCGGAGCGTACGGCGCCGCCTACGATCAGTCAAATTCGATGAACCTATTTTTAAATGAAACTAGACATCTAGGGCTTTCCATAGACATATCATATAAGGGTTTTGGATCAGAATTGAGGAAGATATGAATTTCTGAATCTCGACCTAGGGTTTTAACTCTGGCTCTGGGCAGATTGGGTTATTTAGGGTAGAACTCGACCTATACTACATGAAACTGAGTGAAACCAACTTTGTTGGAAAGCTTACACATAGGAGAACAACATCCAGAGAAATCCCGAGTTTGTTATCCACTCAGTTATTCCCAGTGATTTGAAGAAGTTACCCTATGTCCAAACCAGGCCAACACAGGACAGTTCAGGAAGGCTAAGTTTCGGGGCTTGTAACTCGAGCCCTACTAAGGCAAATGAAATGGGACTTTTGTATATGAAAGTTTGTCCTGTTAGCTTTAATACGAGACCAATTTCGTCTGATTTGAGTGAGTTTTCGATTTTTGGTAAATTTCTACTTTTTGTTGCCTGATTCTGGCCAGCTAATGGGCAGGCCGAGATAAAGTTTAGATATCTTGAGTTATAGATACCGAAATTAGATGGGACCAAAGAGGTTAGAAAATAGACACACAACCCTGTAACATACTCAAATTTGAGGTCCAAATGAGCTAAAATGAAATTGTGGCATGAATTACAAGAACCGGGTTGGTTGTATATGCTGAGGCAGAATTTCTGTCTTAATGAATTTGATATGAATTGGAGTTTCATGCTGGAGTATACATGTGAATTTGTGCTTCTTGTGATATATTGATGTATTGATTGGCTGGCACTATTCATGGGGAAGCGGACACGTTCCGTTATGCTGCCAAGTTTCAGTAGAACCCATGAACAAGTTATGAATTTCATATGAATGTATATACATTCTTAAGAAAGTCATGAAAGTCGTGAAAAGAAGCATGTCATTATGCAAGTTCCATACTACTTGGGCCAGCCGTGGATAGAAAGTTAATGGGAATAGATCGGTGGAAAGGTGGGGGAAAGTAAACCCGGCATTTCTGTATAGGAACGACCGCGATCCTCGATAAGGTAGACTATTACCCAGGAGTCTAAAATGGCCAAGAACTCCCAGGGGACCAAGAGAGATGGAAAAATGATAGAAAGTAATGAAAGAGTTTATGAAAGAAAGTTCAAGAATGAGTTTTCATGATTACATGAATGCATAAATCCATGGAATAGTTGCATCAGGATGTTTACAATTGTCTGTTACAAGCCATCTTGCTATTCATTGATTTATTCCATTTATCCTTCTGTGCACTAGTATTAGTACTTATTTCGTTTCTTATGCCAATTAAAGTAAAATTGAACCTTACCTCGGACTGGACATGTTTTTAAACTCATGAAAATGGACTTTAGTTTGAACACGTATTTTAATAATTAAGTAAAACCCGAGGTAATGGCGAGAATGTATGTGATGTCGGTCCGGTGTAATCAGAACCCTACCGAGAATTTTCACGAAATTCTCACCCTGTCTTGTGTATTCCGCATCATTCTCAGATTCAGCGATGGACTCCACGACCACCCTTTTTATTGAGATCCTGCACTTCGGTTCCACCATGACCTGGAGTTGGACTCTCTGTACATAGCCGTTCGTGTAACTTTCGTTTGTACTTATTTAGCGGCAGGAACTTTGATGTTCCTTTGCACCATCCCCTATTCGACCTGCTACCCCTTATATTGCCATCCCTCTACATATGGCGCACTCGCGATCCCGCTTCCTCCCGCACTGCAAAGACCGCCGACTCCGCTCCCGAGTCACCACCACAGCAGCCCCGACGTCCCTCGAGTTCCGAGAGTGACCCCTCACGAGGCCACAGGCTCGTCGCCCTCTTCCTCCTCGGGACCTAGCGCGGACTATACTCGGCGAGCCTGGCATGGCTAACGGCTACCTGACGGAGTAGTTTAGCGGCAGGATGTTGTACAAAGATGACCCTCTTTTGGACAGCATGTAGCTTTGGGTCATGGATTTGACTGTAGAATTAGCAGTAGATTATGAAATGTCCTATGAGGACCATAGGGTAGGTGATAGATGAGGCGATATGGTCTTTTGATACACTAGCCCATGTATGTGTTTTACTTTGAACCTTTGTACATAAACTAAAACAGCGTCTTCTGATATATATATATACATATGTTTACACGCATGCAGTGACCTTATTGTACCATACTTATTTGATGATAGTCTATTCGGTTCATTTTGTTGATATTTCGTTTATTTTGTTTGTAATATAACAAGACGCTGCCTCACAATAGAGACGAGTTAAGGAGAACTTAAAGACAAGAAAGGTAAGTAAAGTATCAACACGGTAACACAACCCGACTAGTTTCATGCTATGACTTAAGCATAACATAAAATTAGTAGGGTGTTACACCATGTGCATAGATAAAAGTTCATATGTCATAAACTCCAAGGCATAGGTCATGGTTCAATTTAACAAGTATTAAGTGTCTTTTAGTGTCTTATTAAGCCTTAATGGTTCCAAAAAGAAATAATCACATAAACACACTAATTCAAACACGCTCAAAGGTTTGAAAACAATTCAACATAGCAAACTAATTAAAACAATTTCCAAGTTGAAAAGAAGTATACGGCCAAAACATATCTATGGCCAAAACCTAAAGCATTTGTTTCCAAAACTTCTCAAACCTGTGCATATGGCTTCATCAAGTGAAACTACATGCTTCAAGACATCAAATGAAGTTTATAAAGCATTGAAACAAGAGTATTAAAACCAATATATAAGCTGTCCAAAAACAGGGCAGAAAATAAATTGAACTTCTAATTTAGAAACTAACTCCAATTTATAAGAAACTTGTCATACAAATCATGTCATGTTTATATAGATTCCTAAGCATCAAATCAACATTTTAGGATGCAAAAACACCTTAAAAATCATGATGAAAGCCATGGCTATAGGTGCAGAATTTTTGAACTCAATCATGTTCATGTGCATTAAATAGATCACGTAGGAAATAACATGTAATCTTACTTATACTAACTCAAAAATTTAATCCAATGAACACTGATTAATCAAGACATAAAACCAACCATTTAGAGGCTCAAAATATATGATACAAAACGACCATAGTTGCTGTCCAAAACAGGGCAGCCTATATAATCAACAAAAATCAAAGCTTCTTATGCTTAAATTCATGTAAAACCAACAAATAAGCACATATAACTAATCTATAGGTCAAGTAGCATCAAAATAACAAGTTTTCACATTTAAAATCATGAATTAATATGTTGAAAGATGCAGCCAAAACAGAACACATTCTTGGACATAAGAAATTCATAAAGCACATAGAGAAACTTTCATGTTTTAAAGAGTTAAGCTCATATATGACAAGTGCACCATAGTAAGAGTTTAAATCATCATATATGTCATCTAATAACACATAGAAACACATGAAAACAAATCAAACACCCACTTCCCTAGGTAAGACCATGAGCTTCATGCACACAAATTCAAAGGTTTTTGATCCATAATCACTCAAAATCATGTTATCATGCTTCAAGACTCATAGCATCACCAAAAGGACATAGAACACCTCATGAAATTAAATCAAACAAACCAAATACTCTCAGCCCCTCATATAACCGTGAGCTTCATAGTGAGGCACAAGAAGATTTAACTCAAATTCATTCATGAAAGCAAGTTTTAAAGCATGAAAACACATGTATAGTTAAACTAGTCTTCAAATCACCAAGGAAAATCATGAAAACCCAAACATAACTCAAACTTTCAGTACCTTAAAAGATGAATATATTTTCTGAAAATCAAGGTTTCAAGCTCCAATCAACACATAGAAATGCGTAGAACTCATAGATGAAGCCTAAAGAGCAAGAAAACAAACCCTATATGGCTTATCTCTTGAAACTTGATTTGAACCAAGCTGGGACAGCAGCTTCCACGGAATTTTTCCTCTTGTTTGAAGGCTTATTTGTGAGCTTTAATGGTGTAGGATGATAGAGCTTGAGGTTTAATAGAAAGGGCAAAGGTTTGGTGGTATTTTAATGGAGGTTTTGTGGAATTTTCTAAAGAAACAAAGGTGGAAGATGGTGCAGATGGTGGCTGCACATTTTGAGGCATTTGGGACTGATTTGAGAGTTTCTAAAGTGTGTGAGGTCAGGTTAGGGTGTGGGCTTTTATAGAAAAAAGGTTAATTTAATTAGTTTTAATCTTATGATTAGTTAGGTAGTTTTATTAACTAATTAAGACATCAATGATTAGTTAGTCTAATCACCAGACCAAATTGATTTAGAGATCATATAATATTCATATTATATGGTGATTAAGGTTTAAGAAAAGATTAAAGTAGTTTAACCCTTAATTAGTGCATAATTAGTGTTTTTGCTAAAAACTAGTTTTTACAATTCAAGCTTTAATTAATAAAATACTTAGAAAATAATTAAATTTATTTAATATACCATTAAATATATGTTTAATTATGTGTTAGATAATACACAGAAATTTTTCAGAATTTTTCTATAATTTTTACTATTTTTAGTGAATTTTAGCCTTAAATATGCCTATTTTAAGTAATTATCCTAATAAATCATTTAATAATTAAAAATAAATAAAAATCTGCAGCAATCCCATGTGCTATCTGTGCCATTCCATCAGTTTTTTGGGGAAAAAAATCCCTAGTAATTTGTTTGAGTCAAAAAGTAAGTTTGATTAGTAAAAACTAATTAATGTTATGTTGGGTTTGAAAATGACATGATCTAAATCTTGACTAATATAACTCAATTTTGACTCAGATTTAACCAAGGGCATTTTGGTCTTATTTGGGCATGGTTAGAGTTAGGTTTAGGGTTAGAATTAGCGTTTTCTATTTTATTTAATTTATTTTATGATTTATGACTTAATTTAGGCCTTTTTAATGTAATTAGGTGTAATTAAGCCCATTTATTTATCAAAAATTGTTTGGCCCAAGGTTGAAGCTGCCAAGGCCCAATTTGAGGCCCAATCACATGGTCCTCCAAGTCCATGCCCTGAACTTCAGTGATTCTTTGTCATACTACAAGTTAAAGGGGTTGCACTGAGTTTTCGAGGTCCATTTTGCACCCCGGAAAGGTTATTTTTTGTGTAATTGTGTAAATATTGCTCAATTTTATTAAAATTTGGTATTTATCTTTAAAATTATGTTAAAAATATATTTGTAATTTTTTTGAGAATTTTTCAGGGCCTTTCGTGTAACAACCTTTATCCTATAAGCCATGCTCGAATCGTAGAGTTATATTAAAAGGTTGTCACTATGCTAAGAAATCTTTAAAATATGGAAAATATAATACATGGCCCTTTAACTACTCATTTTATTACTGACTAATAATCTTTAATACATAGAGAATAAAATAATTACACTTTTAAAGAAATTGTAACTGATATAGTACACAGCGTTTACATCTAACTAGTCTTTAGCTAGCTTCAATAGTTTCTTGGTCTGGTTTACACCCGATCCTTGCTCAATGAAAGGCCTAGTACTCCACTTCGCACTTGATGTCTAACCTGGGTGCTGGAATATTTACAGAAAAGAAAAACATGCAAGCAGGCAGTGAGAACCTAAGGTTCTCAGTAGGTAAACTCAAACCAATCTTACAGCGTCATCATAATCATTCCAGCCACTTCAATTTTTTATGAAAATATGAGCACATATAAACAAATAGTGGTTCAATTTTAAGTTGAAAACACCTTACTCGAAGCGGGATATATTTTAATAGCCACTTGCTATTTCATATGACAGACATAGAAATACGAATAGTATAATATGCTTCAACAAGAACCACAAAAGCGTTATTATTTAATGGGATAATTGAAGATGCACATAAAGATGCTTGTACTTATCTGTATGCAAGTGCGCTTGACTTAATTCATATCTTTCTTTAACTTGCAACTTGATCTTACTCTTTTATGTACTTGGTCCCCCGGAGGTGAATGGCCTCTCTCACCCCTAGGTAATAGCCTGCTTTTTAGGTCCGAGCTCGTACCAAGACATGAGTGACGAGTTTACTTTCCCCGACCCTCACACCGGTCTATTCCCCTTAAATCTGGTCGAGGGCTGGCCCAAGTCTTAGACAGTACTGCTCTCGCCCATGTTATCTGGGTCTATGCCATGCCTCATGTGGTAGCTTGGTACGTCCCGCTTGCAAGTTCTTATTATCCTTTCCTTTCATATCTTGTCATGCATGCGGATGCTTGGTGCATTCATGAATATGCCTCATACCTTATTTATCATATCATATTATAAATATGCTTGCATGCATGATGTACATGACAATGACATGTAAATATAAATATATTCAAAGCATAATCACCCATAGCATAAGTTCTCATAAAGCCCTGCCAAAAATTCAGCAGCATAATGGATCAAATCCGCTTCCTCATGAATAGTGCTAGACAACTAGTACAATCTTTCAAACTTGCAATTCAATATGGATCAACAATTATATAGATATTCATAGCATCATTCATCAAGATCAATTTAAGCATCTATAGGGTTTTTGGTTTACTCATTCCTATTTTGCCTGATTTTGTTTTAATCCACCCTTTGCTCAATTTGACTCATCTAAGTCTAAATTTTGGATATATCATAGCTTTAAGTGTCTAGTTTCCAACCATTTTCATTTTCGTCCCATCTCATTTTGATTTGTGTAACTCAAGATATAAGTATTTTCCTCAGGCTTGTCCTGTTCTTGGATAGAATTGTGCTCTTATAAGTGAAAATTCATTAAAAATACAAATCTGGGTAAAATCATTTGAAATTTATATCAAATGAAAGAAACAGAACAAGCTTTTAAATGAATTAAGTTTCATGTCATTTACATGAGTATATTTTGAGTTATGAGTCCCGAAACTTGACCCTACTGGACTACACTATCTCAGCCTAGTTTAAACTTAAGTTAACTTCATTAGTGTTCTGGGAACAGATGGCAACAAATCTGGTTCTGAAATTTTTATGGATGTTCCCTTACATGTTATCTTTCAAAAAACTTTGGGTTCACTCAATTTGGAGTTGTGTAGGGTGAGTTATATCCTTCTCAACCCATACTGCCTAGATAAGAATCTAGATTTCTAGGTTAAACTTCAAGAATTCATAACTAATTCTATACTAATCCAATGGCCTTATATTTTATATGTATGGAAAGCTCTGAATCTCTAGTTTCATATAAAAATAGATTCATCCACTTTCTACATCTGTAGGTGAAGCTGTACACTCCGCCAGTATAGACGCCATAGGGTTTTCTCACAAAAATAGATTCTGCTTAGCTACTTTTTGAGTTTTTGATAAATTCCTCAACTTAAACCAAGTTTCCTCACCTCAAAACACTAGAAGAACATCCAAGCACCCTCATACAAGTATGGAATAAGAGGAACATAGCAACCACATAGTCACATGATACATCAAACAACTAAGGATTTGAGCTACCTACCTTGAAATCCTTGAAGCTATGGAAGCAAGGAGGCGAAGAACCAACTCCTAGCCTTCTTCCTTCAACATGGCAGCAGCTCATATGAATGTGGGGAGGCTCTACTTGATGCTTAATCATGAAATTGTTAGAGGGGTTTTGTAAAGAAGGAGGTGAGGATCAATTTTCATAAAAAGAGCAAGAGGATTTGAGGTCAAGAGGGCTACCAATCTTGAGCTTGAAGTTCTTGGTCATGGAGATAAGGAAAGAAAGGAAGAAGAAGGAGAAGAAATGGAAGGAGGTTGAAGCATAGTGGAGGGCACATTATAAAGGGAGGTGGGTGAGATTTTTCTAGGCTTTATGACCTAGATAAGGATGGCTTAAGATATTTCGTTTCAATGGTCATGATTTGGCCAAATTTCCCTATCATATGGCTGCCATATGGCCCCATCTATGGTGGTGGAGGTGGCTGAATTTCAGCCGTTCAACCTAAGGTTATCAGTGTAAAATTCTCATCGATTCGCTCGCAGTTTAGAACACCGAATATTTACCGATTTCCTCCAAACTGATAAAACGTTACTTAATAGTTTTGTAAGATATCTACATGTTCATTTTAATTTATCTTAAGCCTAATCTCTCTAACTAATATCTAATTAACTCTTGATTATTATTTAATTAACTTCTAATTGCCGTTACATAACTATTGAAATCAAATAAGTGAACAAACGGCGTAAATTAGACATTTTCATAAATCCGGAGCCTTTTTGTTTCCTATTTTCTGTAACTAATAGCATTTTCGTAATTTTGAACAAGTTCAGGGGCACCCCACATAATTTAACACAAGACTGCCTCCATAGCCCAGCGGCAGAGACTTAAACTTCTACGGTTTCGTCATGTGATTCTACTCTGCTTAAAACTTCATTATGCTAATCCTACAGATGTAGAGACATAAAAGTCATTTTATGAAAAGTTCTAGAGTTATTGTGGAAATAATTCTTTAGGGTCAAAATATAATTTTCAAAAATCCTGGGCATTTCTGTAATTAACAAAAGTTTATAGGGGCGCTTTTATCATTTCCTAATTTTTAACATATGGCAGTGCTATATTTTTAATGAGAGTGTTCCACTACCTTATAATTCCAAGTGTGAGGATCATCATGGCATAGCGTTGCCTGATAAATTCTCACACTGTCTAAGGGAAATAACTCAAAGTTTCCATTATGTTCTGTTTACTAAAGTGGGGATGTTATATTTCATGTAGTATTTGACCTTCTGTAAGCCCTTCAGTGTTTTCTATTTGTTTTCTTTCGGAGTTTCTACTGTATTTTCTATTTTTTTTTTTTGTATCTAATGGTATTTTTATAATTTTGATCAAGTCTAGGGGTATTTCATGTCATTTCATACTTGGATATCTCTGTGGCTCACTAGGCTAAGTTTCAAGTATCTATGGTTTCACTATGTGGTTCTACTCCATTTAAAATCCTATTCTACTAATTCTATGGATGCTGGGTCCTAGATGTCATTTTCTAAAAAGTTTTGGAGTCAATGTGGAAATATCCTTTGGGGTTATTGTGTAATTATCAAAAGTTTTAGGGCAAAAATATAAATAACCAAAAGTTTACACTATAAGGGCATGTTCATCTTTTCCTAATTTTTAGTATATGGCAATACAGCAATTTCAACGGCAGTGTCACATGTAACAACCTCTGTCATATAAGCCATGCTCTAGTCATAGAGTTATATTAAAAGGTTGTCATTGTGCTAAGAAATCTTTAAAATGTGGAAAATATAATACATGGCCCTTTCACTGCATACTTTATTATTGACTAATAGTTCATAAACTTCATCGTCTCTGATACATAGAGAATAAAATAATTACAATTTAAAAGAAATTGTGACTAACATAATACACAGAATTTGCTTCTAACTAGTTAGCTAGCTTCAATAGTCTCTTGGTCAGGTTTGCGCCCGAGTCTTGCTCAGTGAATGTCCTAGTACTTCGCCTCGCACTTGATTTCCAACTTAGGTGCTGGAATATTTACGGAAAAGAAAAACTTGCAAGCAGGCAGTAAGAACCTAAGGTTCTCAGTAGGTAAACTCGAACCATCACTCTTATAGTGTCATCATAAACATTCCATTCGCTTCGATTTCTTATGAAAATATGAGCATATATATGCCAACAGTGGTTCAATTTTAAGTTGAAACATATTGCTCGAAGCGGGTTTTATTTTAACAACCACTTGGCATATTATATGATAGACATAGAAACATGAATAGTGTAGTATACTTCAATAAGAATCATAATAATATTATGACATAATGAGATAATTAGAGATCACATGTAGGTGCTTGTACTTGACTGTATGCAAGTGCACTTGACTTAATTCATCTTTTTCTTTAACTTACAACTTGATCTTGCTCTTTTGTACTTGGTCCCCTAGAGGTGAATGGCCTTTTTCACCTCTGGATAATAGCCTGCCTTTCAGGTTCGAGCTCGTACCTATATATCAATGACGAGTTTACTTTCCTTGACCCTTACACCGGTCTATTCCCCTTAAATCTAGTCGAGAGCTGGCCCAAGTATTAGACAGTACTGCTCTGATCCATGCTAGCTAGGTCTATGCCATGCCTCATGTGGTAGCTTAATACGTCCCTCTTACAAGTTCTTATTATCTTTTCCTTTCCATATCTTATCATGCATATAGATGCTTTACGCATTCATGGATATGTCTCACACCTTACTTCTCATTTGATATTCTAATCATGCTTGCATGCATGACGTATATGAACATGACATGTAAATGTAAATATTCAAAGCATAATCACCCATAGCATAAGTTCTCATAACTTCATAAACTTTTGCCAAAAATTCGACAGCATAACGGATCGAGTTCGCTTCCTCATGAATAGTGCCAGTACTCAAATAATCACTTGTTCAAAAAAATCACAACATTTCATTCACATATCAATATCAATCTCATAGAAATAATAGTTGCACTTGAATTTTAGTTACTGCCTATGTACCTTCACTCTGCCTGATTTTTGTAAAATAAGCCATAATTTCTATTTAATTCATTTGGATCTAAATTTTGGATTAGAATGTTGTGGGTTTATTTTCTAACCTCTTTGGTCTTATCGAATTTTGATAAGTGTAGCTCAAGTTATTAGGGTTCTATCTTGGCCTGCCTTGTAGCTGGCCAAAATTACACACTCAAAAGTAAAAATTCACAAAAAATTAAAAATTAGTTGAAATCATATAAAATTTATATTAAATTAAAGCTAACAGAACAAAATCTTATTCAAAAGAAGTTGAACTTCATTTGCCTAAGTATAACTTGAGATATAAGTCCCGTAATATGACCCTTCTAGAATGCCCTTTTCTAGCACGGGTTGGACTTAGGGCGATTTTATTGAACTACTGGAAGAAATTGGAACCGAATTTATCTCTGAAATTTTTATGGCATATAACTATATTTCTTAGATTTATAAACAAATTAGTTACACTCAATTTGAAGAGTATGGGGCAAGATATGCCCCTCAAAATCTCGTCAGCTTAGAATCAAGGTTAGAATCCTAGGGTAAATTTCAAAAATTTATATCTCTCTCAATACTAATCCAATGACCTTATAATTTATATGGTTGGAAAGCTCTAGATGTCTAGTTTCAATAAAATTAGTTTCATCCACTTTTATGGTTGTAGGTGGAGCCGTCACTCCACCGATACGAATGCCGTAGGGTTTTCTCACAAAAATAGATTTTGCTTAGCTCCTTTTTGAGTATTTGATAAAATCCTCAACTTAAACTAAATTTCTTCATTTCAATTCACAAGAAAAATATCATAACACAAGCATACAACCATGGACTAGCAAAGCATAAGGAGCACACAATAGCCATATAGTCACACAACACAACAAATAATTAAGGATTTGAGCTACCTACTTTGAAATCCTTGAAACTATGGAAGCAAGAAAGCCAAGAACCAACTCCCAGCCTTCTTGCTCTACCATGGCAGCAGCTCACATGAGTGTGGGGAGCCTCCACTTGATGTTTAATCATGAAATTGTTAGAGGGGTTTTGTAGAGAAGGAGATGAAGATGAATTTTCATAAAAGGAGCAAGAGAATTTGAGGCCAAGAAGGCCATGAACTATGAGCTTGAAGCTCGTCGCCATGGAGGCAAGGAAAGAAAGGAAGGAGAAGAAGAAAAAATAGAGAGGACATGGCAGCTAGTGGGGGTGAAATATGAGGAGGACCTAGGAGGAAATCTTTTGACTTTTATAACACAAAAGCTTGTAATTGGTGGAGGCTTTGGTGGTGGTAGTTAAGCCAAGTTTCTCCTCCTTCCTTGGTTGCAAGTGGCACCACTCACATGAGGTAGAAGTGGCTAAATTTGAGCCACTCAAATTGGGGTCTTCAGTATGAAATTCTACTGGTTCGATTTTAGAAGTTTAAAACACTGAATTTTACCGATTTCCTCCACATCGGCAAAACGTTATTAAATAACTTTGTAAGATTTTCTATATCTCTATTCTAATTGTTCTTAAGCCTAATCTTTCTAATTAAAATCTAATTAACTCCTAATCATCCTTTAATTAATTTCTAATTAACCTTACTTAATAAAAAAAAATCGAATAAATCAATTAACAATGTAAATTAAATATTTCTCAAATTCAGAGCATTTTTGTTTTATATTTTCCATAGCTAATGGCATTTCCGTAATTTTGAGCAGGTTAGAGGCATCCCATGTCATTTTACACTCGACAACCTCCAAGACCCAATTGGCAGAGATTTAAACTTCTATGGTTTCGTCACGTGATTCTGCTTTATTTAAAATCTCATTCTACTAATTCTATAGATGTAGGGACATAATTGTTATTTTATGAAAAGTTCTAGAGTTATTGTGGAAATGATCCTTTAGGGTCAAAATGTAATTTTTAAAAGTTCTTGGCAACACTGCAAACAACAAAAGTTTACAGGGGTATTTTTGTTATTTCTTAATTTTTAACATATGGCAATGCCATATTTTTAATGGCAGTGTTACATTACCCTATAGTTCCAAGTGTGAGGATCGTTATGGCATAGCGCTGCCTGAGAAATTCTCACAGTACCTAAAGGAAATAATTCAAAGTTTCCATTATGCTTTGTTTAAGAAAGTAAGGATGTTACATCATACTATCCTATAGTTTTAAGAGTGAGGATCATCATGGCATAGCACTATCTGAGAAATTCTTACACTACCTAAGTGAAATAATTCAAAAGTCCTATTATGCTATATTAAAGAAAACGGAGATGTTACAGTTTAGGCTGAAACATAAGTGCCCGTGTAATGTTTAAGATATGTTGGTGTTTTCTTTCTGCAACTCCGTTTTGTTGAGGTGTCTCAACACATGATCATTGGTGAATGATGCCTTTGCTACTAAAGAAAGAAAACATGATAAATTCTAGTCCATTATCAAACTTAACAGTCTTAACTTTGCAAGAAAATTGTGTTTCCACCATATTGACAAAAGAGATGATGCAGGCAGGGACCTCAGACTTATTTTTCAACAAAATTAACTAGGTATGTCTTGAAAAATCTTCCACTATGGTAAGAAAATACCTATGGCCATATATGGAAGTAATTAAGAGAGGTCCCCAAATGTCCATATGTAGTAATTCAAAAATGCTTTCAGACTTTGAGGTACTAAGTGAGTAAGGTAATTTTTGTTTAACTAGAGGGCAAATGTTACAAGGTTCGTTACACTTTGATGGAACAACAATAGGAAATTGTGTGCAATTGTGACAATTTATTAGAGGAAGGGTGTCCTAATCTAAAATGCCATCTATCATGGATGAAAGCATTGGTGCAGTTGATGAAAGATTGGGATAGCTATTTTGTAACAGAATATCTCATCACATAGAGGCCATCAACCACCTCAAAAGATCCAATCTTCATCAAGTTGGCTTAATCCTGTATATCACAGTGTTTGTTAGAGAAAGACAAGGTGCAATGCAGGGACGATGTGAGTTTGGAGACAGATGTGAGGTTAAAAGAAAAAGATAGCAAATAGAGTACATTGTGTAGGACAAAAGTGTTTGAGAAGCAAATAGTACCAATGATGTGTGTCATTACCTGATTGCCATTAGGTAGGCGAATTGAGACGGGGTTCATGGTTTAGTGAGCAATGAACAATTCTAATGAACTACAAATGTGATCTGTGGCACCAACATCCAAAATCCAAAGGTGCATATGAGATTTGAGATTAAATGCGAAAACAATACCTGAGGGTGAGGTGGTAGATGGATTAATATGCACAGCAGAGGTATTGGTGGTGAGGTGGTTTGTGTAGTGTTTATCTTGGTTTGGAGTTGGGACAACAGCAAATTAAGCTTAAGATTGATGTAGCAAAGCCATGAGGCCTTCAAACTTATCCTTGGTCAAAGAGAAATTGGTCATTTGTGATGATTCTTCATCCTAAGTTTGCTTATTATCACATTTAGCAGAGGATACATGATTCACAATGGTTCCTTTCTTATAATGTGGTGGAAAACCATGCTTTGTGAAGCATGTTTCCACAGTATGGTTATTCTTGTTGCAATAGCTACAAGTCTTAGCTCCATTCTGGTGCTGACCTCACATAAACTTTCCTTTTACAGGTTTCTTGCCACTACTGTTGGAACCACCACAAGTAGCACAAGTAACTAGGATTCGAGAAGCATCAACACTCTCACTTGCAAACTGTCTCTCTTGTTAGAAAATGAGGGAATAAACTTGATTAATGCTGGGCAAAGGATCCATTAGTAGTATTTGTGATCTTACCCCAGAAAATTGATCATTGAGGCCTTTGAGAAACCTCATGATACAATCTTGCTCTCTATAGGATTTGTACACACACCATAAATCGTAGGCACACAAGGTGAGAGGCCTATAATTTTCCAACTCCCCCTATAGTACCTTCAATTGTGTGAAAAAACTCATGATCGATAAATTTCCTTGTTTCATAGAGTGTAACTCTTCTTACAGATCTACAATTCGAGTGTGATTATTTTGAGCAAACCTCTACTTCAGTTCTAGCCACAGACTTGAAGCTTTGGTGATGAACATTATGCTGGGAG